>SAYR01004905.1:145237-212697 GCA_004382745.1 Argopecten irradians irradians
CACACACACACACACACACACACACACACACACACACACACACACACACACACACACACACACACACACACACTTTCTTTCACACATACAAATATATATCCATACAAAATGTTATATATGCATATCAAATATGGTTTTCAAAGCAAATATTATCCCTTTTTTCATTTCATATCAATTATACGGTTCTTGGAAAAGATAGCACTGTGTTTTTTTTTAAAGTTTGCACTAAACTAGAATGAAATAATCATGGCTGCATATCGGCACTTATTTAAGTTCCTAGGAATTGTATGTGATCACCTTAATTACAGGAATTTCCACGTTTGGAATGAAGTGTGGATGTGCCGCCCTGATCTACCGAATGGCTTTGATGGCTGGCAGGTGATCGACGCCACACCACAGGAAAGAAGTGGCGGTAAGACAATTTATTCGTTCCTCTTGTTCAAATATTTCATTGGGAGACCTGAAATACGAATATCTATGTACATGAATAAAAGTGTAACTATTTTCTGTCTTTCCGAAAATATTCAATTAATTTAATTCTGTTTTATTTAAAGAGGACTGCAAACACATATATATTTGAGTCAAGAAAAAGGTACGTGTCCGTATAGAGTTCAATAATAAAAAATTAAAACTCAACGACCTTCGTCTAGTACTTTCGCCATTTCATGATGGCTCTTCAGGAATATAAATCATCATGAAGAGCCATCATGAAATGGCGAAAGTACTAGACGAAGGTCGTTGAGTTTTAATTTTTTATTATTGAACTCTATACGGACACGTACCTTTTTCTTGACTCAAATATATATGTGTTTGCAGTCCTCTTTAAATAAAACAGAATTAAATTAATTGAATATTTTCGGAAAGACAGAAAATAGTTACACTTTTATTCATGTACATAGATATTCGTATTTCAGGTCTCCCAATGAAATATTTGAACAAGAGGAACGAATAAATTGTCTTACCGCCACTTCTTTCCTGTGGTGTGGCGTCGATCACCTGCCAGCCATCAAAGCCATTCGGTAGATCAGGGCGGCACATCCACACTTCATTCCAAACGTGGAAATTCCTGTAATTAAGGTGATCACATACAATTCCTAGGAACTTAAATAAGTGCCGATATGCAGCCATGATTATTTCATTCTAGTTTAGTGCAAACTTTAAAAAAAAACACAGTGCTATCTTTTCCAAGAACCGTATAATTGATATGAAATGAAAAAAGGGATAATATTTGCTTTGAAAACCATATTTGATATGCATATATAACATTTTGTATGGATATATATTTGTATGTGTGAAAGAAAGTGTGTGTGTGTGTGTGTGTGTGTGTGTGTGTGTGTGTGTGTGTGTGTGTGTGTGTGTGTGTGTGTGTGTGTGTGTGTGTGTGTGTGTGTGTGTGTGTGTGTGTGTGTGTGTGTGTGTGTGCGCGCGCTCTATATTTGTGATCATGACAATTTCAGGGTCTGAATGTCCAAACTAACTTTTATATGTTTCACTCTCCTTATTCATTATAATCTTCTGTATCATGTTAGTCCTTACCAACAGGAGTCATTTGTATGTTTGTCTGATTGTTTCAGTTTCCCTGGTTTTTCTGGATCATCTATCCATACATAATCCTTTGTACAACTACCGTCTGTGTCATGAGCGGAGGCGAAATTCGTCACACTCTTACAAGGTAATCCCAGCGCTCTGCAAACTAAAACATGATAATAGGATTGGTTATGTGTCTGTACGATTGATGCTACATAATGGCGACCTTTATGTGATGATGAATTTGGATTTTCCTCGAAGACTGTGGTATGCCCACGCTGTGTGCATATGAGAATACCACTTACCAGTGACCACGACTCCTACGAATCCTCTTACTAGTGACCACGATTCTTTAGAATCCACTTACCAGTGACCACGAATCCTGAGAATACCACTTACAAGTGACCACGACTCATTAGAATACCACTTACCAGTGACCACGATTCCTGAGAATACCACTTACCAGTGACCACGATTCCTGAGAATACCCAGCATTGACCATACATAACGGGCATCCTTGTTTCATCATACTTTTTCAATATTTTGACGCTGCCATTCCAAACGGTTGGACTTATTCCGTCGCCATATTTGCCATCCCATCTTCCCTTTAAAACCCCGTAGTTGTCGCAGTCATTCACCTATCAGACACAACGGAAACATTTATGTGTAAGAGAAAATAGAAAGAGATTACCAGTCCGTTGATAATCAGGAAGTCTGTATTTTCGACCTTGAAGAACATGCCAGGTATTTTATGGCTCCAGTTTAGTAATCAGTTTGTGTGCAGGGGATCGATAAATATCAAAATGAAAAATGATTTCCATGACAATGTCGTCGATGTTGAGAATCACAATCAGTGAATGCTTTCCAAGAAACAGAGTAATATAAAATCATAGAAGGAATAGAAATACTGACAAAAGGCTTTTAAACAGTAGGTATGATCCATATACTTACAATGCTAGAAATAGCCCTTGCAATCTCAACCGGGTTGGCAAGCTTTGTTCCTATTTCCCAATCAAACGCTTTGTTTAGGATCATTAAGCAAATGTCCACGACTCCTTCATCGAACTGAAACAATGCCCACCAGGAGTGCATTTATCACATAGATAATATAACATACATATTTTGTGTCGTATCCCATATATCCCATATGGACTGCTGAAATAACAAATAGCAGTAGAAATTGAATCATGACTTTAGCAAACATTTATTTTACCGAGTTAAGTGATGCTATTATTGAATAATTAAAACAAAAACATTCCATCGCGCCAGTTATCCTGGCCTTCTTTAAGCATTGATGTGTTATGGCGGTAAGTTTAAATATTTGTATTCATCATTTAACAGGGAAATCCATGCAAATTTATGCGTATGTTTGGAAATATGCGTTACTAGATCAGAATTAAATTAAGTATTCTTAGGAGCATTATTGGACCAGAATAGAAATAAACATAAATTAAAAACACTGTTACCCTCTCATGTCTTTAGTACATTGTACCCTCTCACATATATGATACAGTGTACCCTCTCACATATATAGTACAGTGTACCCTCTCACATATATAGTAGACTGTACCTCACACATATATAGTACAGTGTACCCTCTCACATATATAGTACAGTGTACCCTCTCATATATATATAACAGTGTCCCCTCTGACATATATAGTGCAGTGTACTCTCACACATACATAGTACAGTGTCCCCTCTCACATGTATAGTATAGTGTACCCTCTCACATATATAGTACAGTGTACCCTCTCACATATAGTACAATGAACCCTCTCACATATATAGTACAATGTACCCTCTCACATATATAGTACAGTGTACTCTCACACATATATAGTACAGTGTACCCTCTCACATATATAGTACAGTGTACCCTCTCACATATATAGTACAGTGTACCCTCTCATATATATAATAGTGTATCCTCTCACATATATAGTAAGTGTACTCTCACGCATATATAGTACAGTGTACCCTATCACATATAGTACAGTGTAGTCTCACACATATATAGTACAGTGTGCCCTCTCACATTTATAGTACAGTGTACCCTCTCACATATATAGTATAGTGTACTCTCACACATATATAGTACAGTGTACCCTATCACATATAGTACAGTGTAGTCTCACACATATATAGTACAGTGTGCCCTCTCACATTTATAGTACAGTGTACCCTCTCACATATATAGTATAGTGTACCCTCTCATATAAATAGTAGTGCAATGTCCCCTCTCACATATATAGTATAGTGTACCCTCTCACATATATAGTACATTGTACCCTCTCATATATATATTACAGTGTACCTTCTCACATATATAGTACCAGAGTAAAAGTAAGGATTACTGGACCAGAGTAGAAATAAATATTACTTGTCCAGAATTGAATGAAGAAAAGACCAGAGTGAAACATTTTGAATTCTATTTCCAAAATACTATTAACACTGATAACATCCTGTATAAGGCCTTACAATTGAAAACCCAATAGAGGTGGCATTATGGCAGTGATTACCTGTCCAAATCTCCAACGCTTTGCGCATATTTGTTTGTAGTTTCCTTGATATACAGCTCCTATCGGGTTCAACACGTACTCATCCAACTGCTTAGTTGTTGGATAGTAGCATTTGTCATCTAATGAAAAAGATACATTTGTATTTATACAACGCTGATTAAACATATACCAGGTACATTTACAAATGTAGTGATTTTGAGATGGTTTTAATACCTGCAGTTTAGTTAAAATTAAGTATAATTTTCATATTGAAGTATACACATCTTAACTGGACCTTAGGTATTAGGGGATGTATCCTGGTCAGAGGTTCAAGATCTTACCTAGACACTAGGTGTTGGGGGATTATGGATGTATCCTGGTCAGAGGTTACAGATCTTACCTAGACACTAGGTGTTGGGGATTATGGATGTATCTTGGTCAGAGGTTACTGATCTTACCTAGACACTAGGTGTTGGGGGATTATGGATGTATCCTGGTCAGAGGTTACAGATCTTCCTAGACACTAGATGTTGGGGGATTATGGATGAATCCTGGTCAGAGTTTATAAATCTTACCTGGACACCAAGGATTCAGGAGGACGAGTATGTCCTGGTCGGATGTGTAAAGAAGAGAGCCAGTTTCTTCTCCCTTGTGTTTGGTAAACGATTCAATAGACAATAACCATTGTCCAATGATGACGTCAGGAGCTATAGTGATCTCTACATCAATTATGTTCTTTTCCTTGTCCATGGAAACCAACTGCGCATGCCAGTTGTGCCTAATTTTGGAATCTGCATCCTGGATGTCCTCATCCAATGGAACAGTCACGTGATTGGTTCTAGTAATCGCTGCACCTAAACATTCAGTATGCATTTTCCTTCAATTAAAAGTATATTGATCAGATCGTGGTGATATATTGTGATATCACTTTTCCAAATGTCGTAAGTGAATCAAAACTATTTCAATAAAACAAGCCCTAACCTGGTTTTTTCCGTGATATTGGACTCCAATTCACCAATTGAACCGTACTTCTACAAATCTTAAATCTGGACATGAAGAGGCTCGATACAAAACGTATGTTAACAGTGGTTAAGACAGGATTGGTTGAACAGATATCGGTAGTGTAACAGGTTGAGAGTAGTGTAACTGCAGTCTGGCACGAACCTACGACAGTATCACTATGTACAATTACAAATTGCTGCAGCAGACATACTTACCCATTCAACTCCATTCAATGTATCGGCAAATAAATAGGATCATAACCTTTCCTGTCATTGCACTTTATGCTGAAACCAGAACTAAATTGGTATTGGCGGAATACGCCTTCCATATATATGTTTTTGCTGTATTCGACACTGTCGGAAAACATTTGGTTTTTTTTAAGAATTTCAGCAGATGCGTCGATACAACTTGCCTACTACAGATGCTTGCAACTGTGTTGGCATTCTTCAGGTAAAATATGTTTTATGATGATGAAAAGTATAATACATGGCCAGTGTCATACTATAGAAGGTGTAGCAGGTTTTAATTGTACATAGTGATACGGTCGCCTTCTAGCTTCGCACTGTACATTAAATGTGCAAACGAACTGACCATCGCCCACTCTGATCAAGATAAAGCAAACGCATTAGCGGACTATTTTTCAAGTGTTTTCACCGTAGAACCACAAGATGATATTCCCGTATTGAAAAACCTTAGCATAGAAAATCCATTTTTAACACTGATATATCAGAACTGGAAGTATTAAATATTTTGAAGACATTAAATCCAACCAAATCACCAGGAGCAGATAATATTCTCCCGAAATATTAAAAGAAACAGCGGACATAATAAAGACTTCTTTGAGTGAAATATTTAACTGGTAACTGAATACAGGAGAACTCCCCAATACTTGGAAGGAAAGTCAGATAACTGCGATCCACAAAAAAGGAGACAAGAAAAATCCTAAATCTTCTTAGTAAACAGCAATATGGATTCATCAAGGGAAGATCAATCCAAACAATATATTTATACTTCATGCCTTTGACACAGTCCCACAGCTAGGGCTCATCGGCAAATTAAAACCTTACGGATTATCACCTCAAATCATCAAATGGATAGAAATGGATAGAAAGTTTTTAAACGGAAACAGCAAGTATCGGTAAACGGAGAACTATCAAAATGGATGGAGGTGACAAATGGTATCCCCCAGGGAAGCGTTTTAGGGCCGATTCTGTTTGTAATCTGTATTAATGACCTTCCAGAAACTATCAAATCAGCCACTTACTTGTTTGCAGAAGATACTTTAAATTATAACGAAAGCACAAATCTACAGGAGGATCCTAATCAACTCCAAAAATGGTCTGATCGATGGCTTTTAAAATTTCATTCTGATAAATGTAAGGAGCTATATCTAGGGAAGAACCCAAATAAAACGGCCCTACATTTATGTATCCAAATTTCAAATTACTATTTGCCCAGATGAAATACATGATTTGTTTTAATGTCCAGAATAGTTTATTTAAATAATGAATATACAAACCCATATTTTCAACGTTAGACATGTTTATTTACTGTAATCAATATCGATGCTGAGTCATCTCGTCTTTCCGTGTCGACACCAAAATAAAACTTGTACATGTAGGCCTTTTCTAGGATAGGTCCTTGGCCTACTGTAAGATACTGACCGTGTATCCGATATAAATACTCCGATATATAATTATATATTTTGTAATCATAGCTACATGTACATGTAGCCCTCACCAGATTTTGTGAATAGTTTGAATAGGCATATTTGCATGCATATGATATATATATTAAAAAAATTGTCGCCGGTGGTGAGAATCGCAAGATCAGAGAATTTGCACGTTAGCACAAAGCAGAAAACACTGTTATTTCAACCACCTGCATGTACATGTATCTTAGCAAATATCTGATGATGTATGATTTAGTATTTCCTAATAGAAAAAAAAGAACTTTTGTAAATGTAATGTACATATAGCTGTGGTTTTAACATGAAGAAAAGTGAAAAAAATGATAATAATACATTGATCACAAATTACGATTTTTTGTTGTTCATTCTTTGTTTCAACACGTAAAGGATCCGACTAGATACAGAGAAGGGTAAGTAAGTAATATCCTGGACCTGATCATCACAAATGAGGAAGGAATGGTAGAAAATCTTGAGTATAATCCAAGTCTAGGTTCCAGTGACCACCTAGTACTAGCATTTGACCTAATCGTGTACGTTGATAGCAACCCAGGAGACAACACTATACCAAGATACAACTTCCATAGAGGAGACTATGAAACTATTAGACACAATCTTACAATCATCCAACTACAAGACATTGAGAACTGTTCTAATGTATCGGAAGCCTGGGAAGTCCTTAGTCAGCAACTCGATAAGGAAATTAGGGAGAACATTTCACTACATCAAATTTATAGCCAAAGAAATTCAAAACCATACATATCCAAAACAGCTAAGGATCCAAAACGGAAATGCTGGTCCAAATACCTATATTGTAAATCCGCTCACAATTTTGCTGAATATAAAATGGCTAGGAACCGAGCTACACAGACTCTGAGGCATTCCAAATACCACTACGAAAAAGACCTAGCTGACAAAATAAAAACTGTAACGGTAGTCGGACAGGAGTTATCTCCCTTGTCAGAGCTCGTTGCGGAAAAAGGTAAGAAAATTCCGAACAGAGGGAAGAAGAAGCCATGTGCTCGGCTGTAAGAATTTATCTTCCACTTTCGTTAACCTGCGAATGCCTGTTTGGTTACGAGGCATAAATTTACTTACGGAACATTGCGAATTGCGCGCATGTAAGCCCAAAGAGGTATGTATAATGGAACATATAGGTTTTCGGTAATTTCTAGCATTTCTAATTATTTGCAATTTGCGGTCGGTTTACTGGCGAGTTATTACAACGTTTGACAATACGTTCATTGTTTTATCATGATAGCTAAGACTGTCTGTTTGTATTTTGCAGTCTCACGTAGAGTTTTGATAACGAATAAACTCTTCGGTACACCACCAAGACCCTTGGCTTACGTCATTTCTGCGAGTTGCGTCCCCTTGATCAGGGCTGCGAAATTGCGATACAGTAACGCACGTCACCTACACCTGGTTCGTGTGTGTTTGCTGTTACAGTGAGACTCTACGGTTTATGAAGAAACCATCGAGGAGTTGCTGCATGTGTAGGATACACAGTGCCCATGCTGTTATTTAAAACCAAGTCTGGCTTGCTCATTAAATTAGAAAACATTGAAGTTGTGATATATTCTAAGTATGAGTAACATATTCAATCATCAGCGTGATTATCATGATTAACCTGTATTAGTGTAATACGTACTATAGAATGCAAACATTCTCCGATTATGTACAGGCTAATATTACTGCTGAGTGATTGTCACGGGAACTCTTAACAACTTCATTAATTTCAATACACCAATTTGAAGACAACTTATATAATGAACCATGCTTTAATCATCCATTTCAAGATACAAACATTTATATGTTGATGAAGTCCATTCTTGACTATTTCTTTGCAAAGTATTTTAAATTGTGATCTTGAACTTATGCGCTTTACATTGATGTTTATCACGTGTCATATGGATTGAACATTTGCGTTGTGTTCCATGTGTGTTTGATACCTGAATTTGTACTTCTGTGTATGTGTCACACAGATTGGACGCATTGCTGATATCTGATAAAGAATTTATGCTGTTTCCAATCTGGAATATGCACTGTCTTAGTTTATTGAAAGATTTATTTACAGGAAACACAGTGAAAATTGGACGCTTTGCTGAATGTACATACTTTTGTTCGTTCGATTAATTAACGTCCTATTAACAGCTATGGTCATGTAAGGACGGCCTCCCATGCATGCGGCGTGTTGTATGTATTTTGTGCGAGGTGCGTGTTCTGGGAGGCTGCGGTATATTCATGTTGTGTCTTCTTGTATAGTGGAACTGTTGCCCTTTTTATAGTGCTATATCACTGAAGCGTGCCGCCGAAGACACCGAGCAATACACCCCACCCGGTCACATTATACTGATAACGGGCGAACCAGTCGTCCCACTCCATGTATGCTGAGCGCTAAGCAGGAGCAGAAACTACCACTTTTATAGACTTTGGTGTGTCTCGGCCAGGGGACAGAACCCAGAGCCTTCCTCACAGGGACGAACGCTCAACTCAAGGCCAAAAGTGAGGCGGTGCCAAGGGAGGCATTAGGAAAGATAAAGTCAGTTAGGAAGAACAGAAAAGATAAGATCCTAAATTTAGTCGCCTTTTATGATCATGCATTAGGGGCAGCAGGTACAATTCTAATGCCCTACCTGCAGGGCCATGAATGTACATACATGTACATACCTATATTGTACTGTATTATATGAATGTATGCTGATCCAGATTTCGAACATTTCTGCTGTTGCATTTCTTTAAGGAGGAATAGAGACAATTGTGTAAACCGTATAATTGAAGAACTGATATACTTATATTGCATGTTTGAAATGTTTAGCTCCTATGCATGTGATACATGCACATTTATTTTGGAAATTTCTATTTCACATGATTTATATTAGACTGAGATATTGTTTGATGAAGCATGAACACTGTCAAAGGTTGTATATTAGTTTGCCAGTAAGAAAATCTACCCAGGATCATGCAGGTAATTACACATGTAGTCACATGGTAAACTAGTCATATGCATATAGTTCAGTTCATATTTATCTTAAGTGTGCGAATTTCATTTCATGTATTTTTTGTATTACCTCCCTTTACTAAGGATATATGCTGTATTTAGTGAAATTCTATAGTTGTATTGTATATGTGGTTCATACAGCTTGTAAAATGTCTGATGCTCAGGAGCAAAACTCAACTCTGAATAAGATGTCGCAGTTAAAGGATGACGAGACTGATAACATAAACTTGCATGACAATTCAAGTGAATCTTTGCGCAGAAGCAAGCGTAATAAAAAAACTGACAGAAAATGGTATGGAATGGAAGATTAATCGCCATTTAGCAAATTTCCGTAAAGCTGTGTCCATGTGGCGTAAGTGCGCGAACAGGGTTCAAGTTGTTAGATCTGACTCGACAAGCCTGGATGAGATAAGAAAGGCGAGAGATAAACTTGATGGTCGCATTGGTGAGATTTCAGAAATCTATCAGGAGACGTTGCATGTACTTGCTCAAGGTGCTGACAGAGGTGATTTTGACAATTATGAATCTCTAGAAAATGAATTGCTTAAAAAATACGGAAGTATCGAGTGTGAACATCACTATATCATGAGAGATATTGCCAATCATATTCGTGAAATGGAGGCAGTCCGTTCTGAGACAAGGTCGACCCGGTCTCGTGGAAGCTTATCATCATCTCGGTCTACAAGCAGCAGTAATAAGTCTGCCGCAACGATTAAGGCTGCAGAGCTTAAGGCAAGACTCAAGTATATCGATATAGAGGCACGTAGTAAGGCGGAACTAGAAAAAATACAAACAATGAAGGAGCTTGATGTGACTAGGGCAAAATTGGAAGTCATGGATACCTTTGATAACCTTGAGAATAGTTTTGCAGAACTTGATATAAAGTCATCAATCGAATCGCTACCAAGTTTTGGCGCTGGTGAGTATACTGAGAATTATGTGCAAACAGGAAGCCCAGCCATCAAAAACTGATGAGAAACCCCAGCAGGAATGGTCAAATACTGAGAACTCACCAATTTATTTGAATGAACCACTCTACAAACCATCAGGGAATTCAGGTAATATCACAGGACCCATATATTCTAGTATAACTTCTGACGTTGGTACATTGCAGTTAGGCACCTCTAGCTCAACAGTGCTTAACCCTCATTTGAAAGAATTTATACCACGGTGCTCTTCTTTGACTCAAGCTAGCAGCGTTCCCACTCACGGTATTTCAATGATGCAATCGGCACCTCAGATTGTTAGTTCTACACAGAACCAGACTAGAAGTTCTACATTTCTCACAAATGTGAATTTTGAACCTGTTTCCCAACCTACTACATATACTCCAAACACAGGCAGTGAACAAGGACTGTTGCAGCTTGCCAAAACCCTAGCTGAACAGGTTGGTCTGAGTCGTCTTCCACCCCCTGAACCAGGAGTTTTCCTTGGTGGTCCGCTGAAGTATCCAGGATGGAAGGCTGTCTTTCAGACTCTTATTGAGCAGAGACAAATTCCCTCATCAGAACGGATACACTATCTAAAGAAGTGCCTTGGAGGAGCGGTCAAGGAAGTGGTGGAAAATTATTTCCTACTGTCTACCGACGATGCGTATGATGATGCGAAGAAGCTACTCGTTGAACGATATGGCAATTCATTTGTGGTTGCTAACGCCTTTCGTGATAAGCTGGATAAATAGCCCAAAATTTACTCTCGAGATGTCAACAGCTTACAGAAATATGCAGACTTTCTTTGGCAGTGTTTAGCAGCTATGCAAAGCATTGGCAGTCTTGACATCCTCAATGATAACCGGGAGAACAGGAAGATGTTGGCCAAGCTTCCTGAGTGGATTGTAAACAAATGGTCGCGGATAGTGATTCAACGGAAGGAAGAAACTAAGGTATTTCCTCCATTCAAAGATTTTGTAGAATTTATAGGAAGGGAAGCGAAAATTGCATGTGATCCAGTCACTTCCATTCAATCGTTCAAGTCTGAAAATAGTCGTGGTGACGAAGAAAAGCCAAGTTCTACAAATAAGCAATCTCGTCGTAATCATACAGGGCGGTCATTTGTGACCGAAGTAGATGTCAGTCCAGCCACAAGTGTGGAAAACGAGCCCAAGCAAAGGAAGGTAAAATATGTCATTTGCCAAAATGGACATGAGCTAGATGATTGCAGGCAGTTCCTTGTTAAACCTCTGGATAAGAGGAAGGTCTTTGCAAAGGAGAAAGGTCTCTGTTTTGGATGCCTTAGATCTGGACATATTTCAAAGAAGTGTAAGCAGAGAAAGCAATGTAAAACGTGTTCGAAATCCCATCCTTCATCTTTACATGGTGATGTGCGGAAGCCAGCTGACTCTGCTGACAAGGAAAGGCAACCCCAGGATGATACTAATGGCTCCGAGTGTAAGAAGTCCTCATTGCACTCCAGCTCTACCTTTAGGAGTAGATCCGGTACATGCAGTAAAAGTTCAATGATAGTACCGGTGTACATCTCTCATCGTGACAATCCGGCAGAAAAGAAACTGGTGTATGCGTTACTTGACACACAGTCTGATACAACCTTCATTCTTGAGGATACGTATCGTTCACTTAAGCTGACAGGAACTGAAGTTAAGTTGCTACTTTCCACCATGTACGCGGAAAACCGCTTGATAGATAGCAATAAGGTGAAAGGCCTTACGGTTCGTGGCTTTAATAGCTCCGTAAAAATCTCCCTTCCGGATACCTTCACAAGAAATATAATGCCAGCAAATCGATCCCACATACCTACGCCGGAAATGGCTAGACAGTGGCCCCATTTGGAACCGATTGCAGAGGAACTTATGCCATTGCGTAATTGCGAAATTAGCCTTTTAATTGGCTATAATTGTTCTCGGGCTTTAGCTCCTCGCGATGTAATTGCGCCAGTCAACGATGGGCCGTATGCCCAGAGAACTGACCTCGGATGGGGCATCGTGGGAATAGTGGACAGAGATTGCGTGGAAGCCATCGAGGATGACTTGGTTGGTACAAGTCATTGCTGTGTTGCACGCAGGATACCAAAGGATTTGTCCAAATCAAGTGAGAGCACTTCAGAAAATGTTGTATTTTCATTTAGAAGTAGCATCAAGGAAGTCATTAATCCTGTTGAACTTACCAGAATGATGGAACGTGATTTCATTGAGAACAACTCTGAAATTGTGTCCCATTCGCACGATGATCGTTGTTTTCTTGTGGCTATGGAAGAAGGCATTCATCACGAGAATGGACACTATGAGATGCCGTTACCATTTAGAGAGGCTATGCCTTATGTACCTAACAACAAATCACAATCGCTCAACAGGCTCCAGCACCTAAAGCGACGTTTGGAAGCAAATGCCCAGTACAAGGAGCATTATATTACCTTCATGGAAAGATTGATTCAGAACAATTTTGCAGAGAAGGTTCCTGATAAGGATCTTGAACTTGACGATGGTCATCAGTGGTATATTCCTCACGATGGTATATATCATCCTCAGAATCTTTAGAGTCGTCTTCGACTGCAGTGCAAAACACAAGGGTGAATCGTTGAATGCGCATCTTCTACAAGGACCCGATCTCACTAATAAGCTTTTAGGGGTTCACTGTCGGTTTCGGAAGGAACAAGTTGCCTTTATGTGCGACATCGAACAGATGTTTTTCCAATTTAAGGTTAATCCCGAGCACCGCGATTATCTTCGTTTCTTGTGGTGGGAAAACGGCAATCTCAGTGAACCACCAGTTGACTTTCGGATGAGCGTACATTTGTTTGGAGCAGCATCATCCCCTGGTTGTGCAAACTTCGGGTTGAAGAGGATCGCAGATGACCATGAAGCGGAGTTTGGTACAGATGTAGCTAACTTTGTGAGACGCGACTTCTACGTCGATGATGGGGTTAAATCTGTTCCGACCATTGAAGAAGCTGTGCACATCATCGACAATACCAAGGAAATGTTAAGAAGAGGTGGTCTACGACTACACAAATTTCTCTCAAGCTCAAAGAATGTGCTGCAACACATTCCTCTAGCAGATAGGGCCCAAGGGCTGAAGGATATTGACGTTCTCCAGGACCAACTTCCGGTTGAGAGGGCTCTTGGAGTTCAGTGGTGCATCGAATCTGATACATTCCAGTTCCGCATCACCCTAAACGACCGTCCGTTAACCCGTCGAGGTGTACTTTCTACCCTGTGCTCGGTGTACGATCCTCTTGGCTTTATTGCACCATTCATCTTAGTTGGGAAGCAAATTTTGCAGCAAATGTGCAAGGATAAGACAGACTGGGACAGTCCGCTTTCCGATGATCTGAGTGCGAGATGGTTGCGATGGAGACTTGATCTCAACAATTTGAAGGATCTAAAGGTGAACAGATGTCTGAAGCCATCGGACTTTGGTGAAACAGTGTCTGTCGAACTTCATCATTTCTCTGATGCGAGTACTCAAGGATATGGTCAGTGTTCGTACGTTCGGTTGGTCAATACAGACGGTAGAGTTCATTGCGCATTAGTTATGGGCAAGGCAAGGGTAGTCCCATTAAAGCCGATTACTATTCCACGGTCAGAGCTTGTGGCTGCTCTTGTATCAGTGCGAATGAGTTCGATGTTGATTAGAGAACTTGACTACAGTAACGTCACTGAATGGTTCTGGACGGACAGCAGTGTTGTTCTAGGATACATTGCGAACGACTCTCGTAGATTCCACGTCTTTGTAGCGAATCGAGTACAGCAAATCCGCGATCACACGGAGCCATCTCAATGGAAATACGTAACATCAGAGAACAACCCAGCGGACATTGCGTCACGTGGTGCTACAGCTGATGATTTGATAAATCATTCTATCTGGTTCAGTGGACCGCGCTTTTTATGGGAAACTGACCCTCTGGCCAGTTGTGATACTCAGTCAGTACCTTCCTTGTCATTCAAAGATCCAGAAGTAAAGAAGGCACAAGTGTTTGAAACTGCGACAACACCCGTTGAGGAGAAACCTCTTATAGACAGACTGGATGCGTTCTCAGATTGGCAAAGAGCCAAGAAGGCAGTTGCTCTTTGCTTGATATTTAAGCGACGTCTAAGGACGAAGTCTGTGCGATTTTCGGAGTTGAAATCCTCGCTGGAGAAGACAATCGCTACCTCTAAACGCATGACTACAGTAGAGGAGTTGCAAGAGGCTGAGACAGCTATCATAAGTCTGGTTCAAAGGACTTCCTTTCAGAAGGAAATCGAGTATCTACATACTGCAGAAGCAAGTCATAGTTGTGACTCGAAACAGAAGGTATGTCTTAAGAGCTCGTCCTCATTGTGTGGTTTAGATCCCTTCCTGGATGACAATGGCATTCTACGAGTCGGTGGGCGCATTAAACACGGTGATTTCGATGCGAGCGTTAAACATCCTATCATACTTCCAAGGAAATCCCATGTCACCGAGCTTGTGATCCGTCATTACCATGAGCGTGTGGAGCATCAAGGTCGAGGCATAACAACTGGTGAAATTCGAGCGAACGGATTTTGGATAGTCGGCTGTAGTTCCGCCGTGTCTAGTTACGTATCGAAATGCGTGACCTGCCGAAAGTTACGTGGAATCACTCAAGGACAAAGGATGGCTGACCTGCCTACGGATAGATTGTCGCCCGAACCACCATTTACATACAGCGGAGTTGACTTCTTCGGGCCGTTTTATATCAAGGAAGGTCGTAAGGAATTGAAATTGAGGTCCTGTAAGACAACTGAGATCAGACAGAGGTACAAACTTTGTCGGCGCTGAGCGTGAGCTCAGGGAAGAACTTGAAGGGTTAGACGATTGTCAGTTACAGCAGTTTCTTTCGAGAGAAGGATGTGACTTTATCAGCTTCAAAATGAACGTTCCTTCGGCGAGCCATATGGGCGGAGTTTGGGAGCGACAGATACGCTCGGTTAGAAATGTGCTTGCTTCATTAATGCTCCAATCTGGATCTCAGTTGGATGATGAAACTCTTCGAACATTCATGTGTGAGGCAGCAGCCATCGTGAACAGTCGACCTCTATCAGCCACGAACTTGAACGACCCACATTCAGCGGAACCTCTGACTCCAAACCATCTTCTGACGATGAAATCGAAAGTTATTTTACCGCCACCAGGACAGTTTCAAAAGACTGATCTATATTCCCGCAGAAGATGGTGCCGTGTTCAGTACTTAGCCAATGAGTTCTTGAATCGTTGGAGGAAGGAGTTCTTGCAAAACCTGCAAGTTCGGAACAAATGGATTTCGCCAAAGCGGAATATGCGCATTGGAGATGTCGTTCTTATCATGGACGACAACCAAGCAAGAAACAACTGGCGTATGGGCCGGGTAGAAGAAACATTTCGTGGAGAGGACGGATTCGTGCGGAAAGTTAAGGTTGCGGTTGGGGATCCAACGTTGGACAGCCAAGGCCGAAGGGACGACCGAATGAACTTCCTAGAACGCCCTATACACAAACTAGTGTTCCTACATGAAACCGGGGAATTCCCCACCGAGGAACCATGAATTTAAAGTACATGATCATGTGCGTGTATATGTATATACTTATTAGATAGTATAGTTTTATTTGCATTTAAATGTTGATTATTTCTGACATAAAGATTAGAAAATTATTTCTCATAATTTTAGGGAGCCATGTAACGGTAGTCGGACAGGAGTTATCTGCCTTGTCAGAGCTCGTTGCGAAAAGGTAAGAAAGTTCCGAACAGAGGAAAGAAGAAGCCATATGCTCGGCTGTAAGAATTTATCTTCCACTTGCGTTAACCTGCGAATGCCTGTTTGGTTACGAGGCATAAATTTACCAACGTAACATTGCGAATTGCGCGTATGTAAGCCCAAAGAGGTATGTATAATGGAACATATAGGTTTTCGGTAATTTCTAGCATTTCTAATTATTTGCAATTTGCGGTCGGTTTACTGGCGAGTTATTACAACGTTTGACAATACGTTCATTGTTTTATCATGATAGCTAAGACTGTCTGTTTGTATTTTGCAGTCTCACGTAGAGTTTTGGTAACGAATAAACTACACCACCAAGACCCTTGGCTTACGTCATTTCTGCGAGTTGCGTCCCCTTGATCAGGACTGCGAAATTGCGATACAGTAACGCACGTCACCTACACCTGGTTCGTGTGTGTTGCTGTTACAAAAACTAATCCGAAGCTTTTCTGGAAATATGTTCGAACTAAAACCAACGCAGCTACAATGATTGGAAATGTTACAATGCCATCAGGAGAGCTAACATAGACCTCCGAAGAAAAAGCCAATACCATGAATAAATGCTTCGCCAGTGTGTTTACTGCAGAAGAAAGAATCACAGAAAGACCACACCTTCCAACCACAAACTATGTTGAACCACTTGGGACCATTACTGTAACTGATACACAAGTTGAAAAAGCCATCAATAAAATCAACCCTAACAAGTCACCAGGTCCTGATAATATCCATCCAAAGCTACTGGCAAAAACAGTGAATGAAATAAAAAGAGTTCTAACTATTATATTCAACAAATCAGTCCAAGAAGGGACACTCCCAGACCCCTGGAATAAGTCAATGTATGCCCAATATTCAAAAATAAGGTTCAAGAAAAGACCCAAGTAACTACAGACCAATCAGCCTTACCTCAGTACCTAGCAAGTTTTACAAAGAATAGTGAGAGACGAAATTGTCAAACATAT
Organism: Argopecten irradians irradians; assembly: GCA_004382745.1. Classification (NCBI taxonomy): domain Eukaryota; kingdom Metazoa; phylum Mollusca; class Bivalvia; order Pectinida; family Pectinidae; genus Argopecten; species Argopecten irradians. Next base: position 162,608 of record SAYR01004905.1, read on the forward strand.
GGATAGCAACAACCTATTCACAATAGAGCAACACGGATTCAGACAGGGACGTTCATGCACCACCCAACTACTGGAATGCCTGGAAGACTGGACAATGTCAATGGATGAAGGCCACAATACCGATGTGATATACCTGGACTTCAGTAAGGCCTTTGACAAGGTATATCACAGCTTACTGCCACACAAACTTGAACAATATGGTATTAAAGGGAGAGTACTCCGATGGATCAGAAACTTTCTTACGGACATGGAACAGCGAGTATTTATCAACGGAACATGTTCCCAGAGTCTACCTGTAACAAGTGGAGTTCCCCAAGGAAGTGTTCTGGGACCAGTACTGTTTCTGATCTACGTAAATGATATTCCAGAAGTTGTGCCATGCCTTGAACTGGCTGATGACTCTCAAGCTTACCAAATGTAAACATATGGAGATTGGAAACAAGGAAAAAACGTCTCAATACAACATCCGGGACGAATCCTCAAATATAACTATCCAGAAAGTCTCAACAGAGAAGGATCTAGGTGTGACCATAGATGAGAAGCTGAACTTCTCGGAACAAGCTAACATAGCAGCACAAAAAGGTAATCATATCATGGGAGTCATTTTTAAGACATTTACATACATGGACCAACTTGAACATATATTCAGAACTCTTTACATATCCCTGGTACGACCGCACCTAGAATATGCCACTACCATCTGGTCACCATTTCTACAAAAAGATATTATCAAAATCGAAAGCGTTCAACGCAGAGCTACAAAGAGGATTAAAACTATCAAAGACTTGTCCTATGAAGACAGACTTAGAACATTGGGTCTCCCGAAACTGGAGTATAGACGAAAACGTTGTGATTTGATTCAACTATACAAGATTATTAATAAACATGATAAAATAGTCTCGGACACAATGTTTAGTAGTCGACCATACCATACTCGAGGAAATACCCACAAACTGTTCAAGAGACAGGTCAGGCTGAATACAACTGAATACATGCCTTCTCCAATAGAGTCATCAATCACTGGAATGCATTACCAAACGAGGTAGTCAACGCCAAGTCAATCAACAGCTTTAAGACTCAGCTAAACAAATACTGGAAGACCAACAACAAGTTTGTCCTAAGTGAACATCCATAGTGAGGTCTGTAGTATAACTATTAAAATAGATTTGGTCCAAGGAAACTGCAAAAGAGACTTTATAAAACACATATGCAGTTTATAGACAAATTCTAATCACCAGCCTATTCAGATTTATATACCCATTCACCATTAAGTAGGTACAAGTTGTTTGGGGATTGCCCCGCTACTTGTATCAGTTCCCTACTATATATCATTGTATCAATCTACCCTATAGATAGATCAAAAAAATGAAACTAAAGCTATTAACTAGTACACATAGGGTACCCTTTATTCATTTGACATCGATATTTTAAAATGATACTTATTTTCAGTCCTTATGACTGGACTTTATAGATATTTTTTAGGTTTTGTTAATAGTGATACTTTTAAATATTTGTAAATAACATTATAAGAATCCGTGCATCAGCGAAGTATCAGCGAATTTTTTTTTTTCCTCCGAAATGCTCGAACGTCGGTGAAGACACCCTGAAGGGAATGAGTTGGTTTTCGCCGTGTGCAGAGAAACAACAATATTTATTTTATAATGTTACAATGGAATATCAAAGTTATATGCTGTGAGAAATTGTACAATACTATCTTTTTAGATTATATCTTTCGATCGAGCCCACTGCATATGCATTGTGAAATTCGACTAAGTTGAAAAATCACGATAACTGCATGTAGGCAGAGCGATATCTGGAACAGGTCCGATTTGATGCATTCAACTCAAATATTAAAAATGAATGCTAAGATACTTTATGTGAATGTTAAAGTCTTCAAAAATCGCTTCTCTTTTAATGAATAAGAGAAAAAAACACGAATGAATGCTTATTCCTTCAAAATGCCAGCTTGCAAGGTCGAATAAAATAAAATATTGACCCCCCCCCTATAAAATAGTGATCCCCCCTTAATGCAGTATAATTATTGATATACTGCACCCTAAATATATACATTGTAGTCCTGAGAAGTAATATCATCAGTACCTATGGGTTTGCTCAGGTAATACACAAGGTGTCAAACTTACCTGTAAGTGTGGGGATGACCCCCTGGGGCTACAAGTGTATACCTACATATATATAGGCCTGAGTGCCCTATAGGCCTACCCCATGTATCATTAAAGGTGACAAATGTATGGATTAATTATAAGTATAATCATGGGACTATTAATACATTATTTGTTGAATTATTATGCTGCTTTTAAAATGAAGTTATTTATATATATACAGTAGATATAATATACAAAGCATATACATTTTCTGTATAACTGGGACATACAGTAAAGGAAAAAACACTACTAATATACATGTATTTATATGGGGTAGATAAGTACATATACGTAATATTATCTTTATTTCTTCCAAAATTGGAGGATTATATATACATAAAGAATGACATTAAAATGAAAACAATACACAAAAACAGCAAATAGAACAAGTAGCTAGATGAGTATTTTATAAGTCGATCGAGATACATAATGTTTAGGAGATATAGATATGTTAGAGAAGTATTTATGGGTAGAGATATACATAGGGTAGGTCAATATTTCATGGATAGAGATATAGGAGATATAGATAGGGTAGGTCAATTTTTTATGGGTAGAGATATAAATAGAGTGCGTCAATATTTTATGGGTAGAGATATAGGAGATATAGATAGGGTGGGTCAATATTTTATGGGTAGAGATATTGGAGAAATAGATAGGGTGTGTCAATATTTTAAGGGTATAGATATTGGAGATATAAAAAGGGTGAGTCAATATTTTATTGGTATAGATATAAGAGATATAGATAGAGTGTGTCAATATTTTATGGGTAGATATATAGGAGATATAGATAGGGTGGGTCAATATTTTATGGGTGGGGATAAAGAAGATATAGATAGGGTGGGTCAATATTTTATGGAAATAGATATTGGAGATATAGATAGAGTGGGTCAATATTTTATTGGTAGAAATATAGGAGAAATAAATAAGGTGGGTCAATATTTTATGGGTAGAGATATAGATAGGGTAGGTCAATATTTCAAGGGTATAGATATAGGAGATATAGATAGGGTGGGTCAATATTTTATGGCTGGGGATAAAGGAGATATAGATAGGGTGGGTCAATATTTTATGGGGAGAGATATAGGAGATATAGATAGGGTGGGTCAATATTTTATGGGTGGGGATAAAGAAGATATAGATAGGGGGGGTCATTATTTTATGGAAATAGATATTGGAGAAATAGATAGGGGGTCAATATTTTATGGGTATAGATATTGGAGATATAAAAAGGGTGGGTCAATATTTGATGGGTAGTGATATAGGAGATATAGATAGAGTGGGTCAATATTTTATGGGTAGATATAGGAGATCTAGATAGGGTGGGTCAATATTTTATGGGTAGAGATATAGATAGGATGGGTCAATATTTTATGGGTGGGGATAAAGGAGATGTAGATAGGGTGGGTCAATATTTTATGGGTAGAGATATAGGAGATATAGATAGGGTGGGTCAATATTTTATGAGTAGAGATGTATCTATATCTTCTATATCTCTACCCATAAAATATTGACACACCCTATCTATATCTCCTATATCTCTACCCATAAAATAATGACCCACCCTATCTATATCTCCTTTATCCCCACCCATAAAATATTGACCCAACTTATCTATATCTCCTATATCTCTACCCATAAAATATTGACCCACCCTACCTTTATCTCCTATATCTCTATCCATAAAATATTGACCCACCCTTTATATATCACCAATATCTCTATCCATAAAATATTGAACCCACCCTATCTATATCTCCTATATCTCTATCCATAATACATTGACCCACCCTATCTATATCTCCAATATCTCTACCCATAATATATTGACACACTCTATCTATATCTCCTATATCTTACCCATAAAATATTGACACACCCTATCTATTTCTCCAATATCTCTACCCATAAAATATTGATCCATCCTATCTTTATCTCCAATATCTCTACCCATAATATATTGACACACTCTATCTATATCTCCTATATCTTACCCATAAAATATTGACCCACCCTATCTATTTCTCCAATATATCTACCCATAAAATATTGACCCACCCTTTATATATCACCAATATCTCTATCCATAAAATATTGACCCACCCTATCTATATCTTCTATATCTCTATCCATAAAATATTGACCCACCCTATCTATTTCTCCAATATCTCTACCCATAAAATATTGATCCATCCTATCTATATCTCCAATATCTCTACCCATAATATATTGACACACTCTATCTATATCTCCTATATCTTACCCATAAAATATTGACCCACCCTATCTATTTCTCCAATATATCTACCCATAAAATATTGACCCACCCTTTATATATCACCAATATCTCTATCCATAAAATATTGACCTACCCTATCTATATCTTCTATATCTCTATTCATAAAATATTGACCCACCCTATCTATTTCTCCAATATCTCTACCCATAAAATATTGGCCCACCCTTTATATATCACCAATATCTCTACCCATGAAATATTGACCCATCCTATCTATATCTCCTAGATCTCTACCAATAAAATAATGACTTACCCTATCTATATCTCCTATATCTCTACCCATAAAATATTGACCCACCCTATCTTATCTCCTATATCAATACCAATAAAATATTGACCCACCCTATCTATATATCCTATATCAATACCAATAAAATATTGACCCACCCTATCTATATCTCCTAGATCTCTACCAATAAAATAATGACTTATCCTATCTATATCTCCTATATCTTCACCCATAAAATATTGACCCACCCTATCTATATCTCCTATATCAATACCAATAAAATATTGACCCACCCTATCTATATATCCTATATCAATACCAATAAAATATTGACCCACCCTATCTATATCTCCTAGATCTCTACCAATAAAATAATGACTTATCCTATCTATATCTCCTATATCTTCACCCATAAAATATTGACCCACCCTATCTATATCTCCTATATCAATACCAATAAAATATTGACCCACCCTATCTATATCTCCTATATCTCTACCCATAAAATAATGACTTACCTTATCTATATCTCCTATATCGATATCTTTACCGATAAAATATTTACCTACTCTATATATACAATCAAGGCATACCATATCTTATTTTGAAACCTCTTAAACCTGCATGCACAACTTTGAAATGTTGAAGATCACACTATACTCAAATGTTTTTCTTAATTCTAATTAATTAAAAATAATTCAGTTATATATAAAATCATCTGAAATTGTATAGTTTTAATGAAATCTAGTTATTTATTTATTTCTTACGCTGACTAACAAATTAAAAGCTATAATTAATTTGTACATGTTTTTTTCCTTTTCCTCGATCGTCTTGATGTGATGATTTTATTACATGTCTCCCTCAGATATCATACTTGTATATTATGGCAAGCCGTTTTGATATTTAATACATAATAGCTTAAGTTAAAAAGTTATTTAGCTTTAGTTAAAAAGATTTTAGCTTAAGCTAAAAAGATTTCAACTTAAGTTAAAAAAAATGTTTTTTTGCATTATCACATTTTTTCACTTAAGTCAAAAAAATCTTTTTGACTTAAGTTGAAATCTTTTTGACTTAAGCTGAAAAAAGTGATAATGCAAATAAACCTTATTCAACTTCAGCTAAAAAAAATCCGGTTGTAGATAAGTATATCGTATTTCCAATATTCCACCTGCCATCCCCTTCTATTTATAATGGGTTAGGCTAGTCCATTTGTACGTTCCCGACAAGCTTGAACAGCCATATTGCATAAAACAAAATGGCCGACGACGTACTATCTGCAATTCAGATTAATATTTGAACGGTATCAAATCAACTACTTCAAGGTAACCCCAACAAGAAATGTTTTCTGCCTAGACGACATTGTAAATGAGGCGCCTTCCATTATTTTTCAAGATATCCATCTCGCTAGTAAGATAATAAAGGTGCTGGATTTAAATAATGCCTTATAAATAATGTTTCGTTAAAAAAACCTGGTGTATATTAAATAATCTTTTCAGCTTAAGTAAAAAAAACTTTTCAGCTTAAGTTAAAAAACTTTTCTACTTAAGTTAAAAAAAGCTTGTCAGCTTAAGTTAAAAAAACTTTTCTGCTTCAGTTGAAAAAGAACTTTTCAGCTGAAGTTAAAAAAAATTTCTACTTAAGTTAAAAAAACCTTTTCAGCTTAAGTTAAAAAAACTTTTCTACTTTGCGTATATGGCATCATTTATGTACTGTATCTAATATATATTTGATACATTGTATAATGGATATAAGTAACTTTATTTGTAACATTAATAATTTAACAGTAAAAAGGATTAGAAGTTGCATGACTATACTAATAATTAGTCTATACTTCTAACTTAATTGTCACCTATATGGTACATGAGGTAACAGGGGTATCATATAGCCCCAGGGGGTCATCCCCACAATTACAGGTAAGTGTGACACCTTGTGTATTACCTGAGCAAACCCATAGGTACTGATGATATTACTTCTCAGGACTACATGTATATATTTAGGGTGCAGTATATCAATAATTACCGTATACTGCATAAAGGGGGGATCAATATTTTATAGAGGGGGTCAATATTTTATGCATAAAACATTGACCCGGGTCAATATTTTATGCATTAAATATTCATCCGGGTAAGTATTCTATGGGGATCAAAATTTTATAGGACACCGGCTTACAGAGGACTAAAAAGTGACGTCATTGGAATGTTCGGGATCAAATCATCAAATTTAGAAATGGTAATCAAAATAGAAAAATTAAACATTTATTACTCACATCGTAATATTTTCCTATCGCTATTGTTACAGGAAATTCTTATTACCTGGTATCAAGTTTTATGCCTGATTAATATCGATATTACTGCTGAAAATATCTTGTTTATTGATATTGTTCCGCTAATTTTGTTCAGTTTAAATTCGCAAATTCGAAGGGCGTCAGAACGCTTGTGATAAAGACCTTCCAAGTGAATATTTGCATCGGGGGAACACATACATAAAAAGTTGATTTTCTCCAAAAGTAAGTAAATTAAAATACATTAATTTTGCTGGAACACTAGAAAAATCATTCTGATTTCGGAAACGTTAGAATTATGAAGATATCTCGTACAGTATTTTAATTATTATAATTATATATTATGTAACTTAATAAGTTAATTAGGGTGAATTTCCCTTTAGCTCAATCGATAGAGAGGCGGACCAGTAAGTCCGGTGTGGCGGAATCGAGCCCGACTGGCGACACACTACTCTTGCCCTGTTACAAAAGGTATATTTTTGGATCGGGTCAGAAAAATATGACTGACTGGAGTCTCGTTAATACAGCTGATATTTTAAGAGAATGGCAATGCATTATCTACTTACCTATTTTGAAGACGAAGTTAATATCGTGATCGTCTTTGTCGTAAGGCCTATCCATGGTGAGGCGCATTCTGAAGGAGTAGCCCCTCCTTAGGATCAGATCGGGTGTCTCCTTTCTGAATGTACTTTTGTATCGGTTGGTGTGGTGCTTTTTGGTGTTTTCGGGGATGAGGAAGTCAATCTCCTTAACGTGGATATCTCCCTGGATTTCCTCTTCTGTAGCGTCCTCAAGAACTCCCAACACTACAACACAATCAAGTTTTAAACTCCTTAAAAAACAAATGTGTGTATACCTTGAATGGTCATGTTAAAGAAGACGAAATTTTAACAATGTCAATAACAATAATTTGACAAACAATTATTTTTACCCTGTATTACCGGTGAAGGTTTAATGTTGAAAATTACATACATAGTAGAAGTAAATTGTTGTACGGAATGGACGAGTAGAATTGCATATATACTGTAAATAATACTTCTGTATCTATGCATCAGCCAGTGGCCCTATGCCTGCACGGGAAGCAGATATCTGATTATGTTCTTTTGGATACTCCTAATGTCCTAAACATTCTATTGAATATTTTGGACGCGTTGATTTAAACTAACCTTACTCCATTACATATTTATCATTTCCAACTCGGCAAACATGTACAATAACAGTGTCCCAGTGAAGCTTTTAGTTACAGTACTAGCGGATATAGATATATAAATGTTACTATACACATAGATATGTAAATATTACTATTGACATAGATATGTTAAATGTTACTATTGATATAGATATGTAAATGTTACTATTGATATAGATATGTAAATGTTACTATAAACATTGATATGTAAATGTTACTATAGATATATATATGTTACTATAGACATAGATATGTAAATGTTACTATAGACATAGATATATAAATGTTACTATAGATATATATATATGTTACTATAGACATAGATATGTAAATGTTACTATTGATATAGATATGTAAATGTTACTATAGACATAGATATGTAAATGTTACTATAGATATATAAATGGTACTATAGACATAGATATGTAAATGTTACTATAGACATAGATATGTAAATGTTACTATTTACATAGATATGTAGATGTTACTATTTACATAGATATGTAAATGTTACTATAGACATAGATATGTAAATCTTACTATTGATATAGATATGTAAATGTTACTATAGACATAGATATGTAAATGTTACTATAGACAGATATATAAATGTTACTATATACATAGATATGTAAATGTTACTATAGACATAGATATGTAAATGTTACTATAGACATAGATATATAAATGTTACTATAGACATAGATATATAAATGTTACTATAGACATAGATATGTAAATGATACCATTGACATAGATATGTAAATGTTTCTATAGATATAGATATGTAAATGTTACTATAGACGTAGATATGTAAATGTTACTATAGACATAGATATGTAAATGTTACTATTGACATAGATATTTAAATGTTACTAATGACATAGATATGTAAATGTTACTATAGACATAGATAAGTAAATGTTACTATAGACATAGATATATAAATGTTACTATAGATATATATATGTTACTATAGACATAGATATGTAAATGTTACTATAGACATAGATATGTAAATGTTACTATTGACATAGATATTTAAATGTTACTATTGACATAGATATATAAATGTTACTATAGACATAGATATATAAATGTTACTATTGACATAGATATGTGAATGTTACTATTGACATAGATATGTAAATGTTACTATTTACATAGATATATAAATGTTACTATAGACATAGATATATAAATGTTACTATAGACATAGATATATAAATGTTACTATAGACATAGATGTGTTAAATGTTACTATAGATATAGATATGTGAATGTAACTATTGACATAGATATGTAAATGTTACTATTGACATAGATATTTAAATGTTACTATTGACATAGATATGTAAATGTTACTATTGACATAGATATGTAAATGTTACTACTGACATAGATATGTAAATGTTACTATAGATATGTTAAATGTTACTATAGATATAGATATGTGAATGTTACTATTGACATAGATATATAAATGTTACTACTGACATAGATATGTGAATGTTACTATTGACATAGATATGTAAATGTTTCTATTGACATAGATATATAAATGTTACTACTGACATAGATATGTAAATGTTACTATTGACATAGATATATAAGTGTTACTACTGACATAGATATGTAAATGTTACTATTGACATAGATATTTAAATGTTACTATTGACATAGATATGTAAATGTTACTATAGATATATAAATGTTACTATAGACATAGATATATAAATGTTACTATAGACATAGATATATAAATGTTACTATAGACATATAAATGTTACTGTAGACATAGATATATAAATGTTACTATTGACATAGATATGTAAATGTTACTATTGACATAGATATATAAATGTTACTATAGACATAGGTATGTCAATGGTACTATAGATATATAAATGTTACTATAGACATAGATATATAAATGTTACTATCGACATAGATATGTAAATGTTACTATAGATGTATAAATGTTACTATAGACATAGATATGTAAATGTTACTATAGATATAGATATGTAAATGTTACTATAGACATAGATATGTAAATGTTACTATTGACATAGATATGTAAATATTACTATAGACATAGATATGTAAATGTTACTATTGACATAGATATTTAAATGTTACTATAAATATATAAATGTTACTAAAGATATATAAATGTTACTATAGATATAGATATGTAAATGTTACTATAGACATAGATATATAAATGTTACTATTGACATAGATATATAAATGTTACTATAGATATATAAATGTTACTATAGATATAGATATGTAAATGTTACTAATAACATAGATATGTAAATGTTACTATAGATATGTAAATGTTACTATAGACATAGATATGTAAATGTTACTATAGACATTGATATGTAAATGTTACTAATAACATAGATATGTAAATGTTACTATAGACATAGATATATAAATGTTACTATAGACATAGATATATAAATGTTACTATAGACATAGATATGTAAATGTTACTATAGACATAGATATATAAATGTTACTACTGACATAGATATGTAAATGTTACTATTGACATAGATATGTAAATGTTACTATAGACGTAGATATGTACATGTTACTATTGACATAGATATGTAAATGTTACTATTGACATAGATATGTAAATGTTACTATAGACATTGATATGTAAATGTTACTATTTACATAGATATGTAAATGTTACTAATGACATAGATATGTAAATGTTACTATTGACATAGATATGTAAATGTTACTATAGACATAGATATGTAAATGTTACTATAGATATATAAATGTTACTATAGACATAGATATGTAAATGTTACTATAGACATAGATATGTAAATGTTACTATAAATATATAAATGTTACTATAAATATATAAATGTTACTATAGACATAGATATATAAATGTTACTAATGACATAGATAGGTAAATGTTACTATAGACATAGATATGTAAATGTTACTATAGACATAGATATGTAAATGTTACTATAGACATATATATGTAAATGTTACTATAGATATATAAATGTTACTATAGACATAGATATATAAATGTTACTATAGACATTGATATGTAAATGTTACTATAGACATAGATATATAAATGTTACTATAGATATAGATATATGAATGTTACTATAGACATAGATATGTAAATGTTACTATTGACATAGATATATATATATTACTATAGACATAGATATGTAAATGTTCCTATTGACATAGATATGTAAATGTTACTATTGACATAGATATGTAAATGTTACTATTGACATAGATATATAAATGTTACTATAGATATATAAATGTTACTATTGACATAGATATGTAAATGTTACTATTGACATAGATATATATATGTTACTATAGACATAGATATGTAAATGTTACTATTGACATAGATATGTAAATGTTACTATTGACATAGATATGTAAATGTTACTATAGATATGTAAATGTTACTATAGATATACACATGTAGATATATAAATGTTACTATAGACATAGATATATAAATGTTACGATAGACATTGATATGTAAATGTTGCTAAAGACATAGATATGTACATGTTACTATAGACATAGATATGTACATGTTACTATAGACATAGATATGTACATGTTACTATAGATATATATATGTAAATGTTACTTTAGACGTAGATATGTACATGTTACTATAGATATATATGTAAATGTTACTATTGACATAGATATGTAAATGTTACTATAGACATAGATATGTAAATGTTACTATTGACATTGATATGTAAATGTTACTATAGACATAGATATGTAAATGTTACTATAGACTTAGATATGTAAATGTTACTATTGACATAGATATGTAAATGTTACTATAGATATAGATATGTAAATGTTACTATAGACTTAGATATGTAAATGTTACTATAGACTTAGATATATAAATGTTACTATAGACATAGATATGTACATGTTACTATAGATATAGATATGTAAATGTTACTATAGACATTGATATGTAAATGTTACTATAGACTTAGATATATAAATGTTACTATAGATATGTAAATGATACTATTGACATAGATATGTAAATGTTACTATAGACATAGATATGTAAATGTTACTATAGACATAGATATGTAAATGTTACTATAGACATTGATATATAAATGTTACTACTGACATAGATATGTAAATGTTCCTATTGACATAGATATGTTAATGTTACTATAGACATAGATATGTAAATGTTACTATAGAAATAGATATGTAAATGTTACTACTGACATAGATATGTAAATGTTACTATAGAAATAGATATGTAAATGTTACTTTTGCTATAGATATAAATGTAACTATTAACTTACAAGCGGACACAACGTCAGCAGTGATATCAAGACCAAGTCTGGCTTTCTCCTCCTTCTCCTTGATTTTTTCCTTCACTTTCTCTGGTTGGTGTTTTTTTTCTAATTCACTTTTTGGTTCCTTCGGTTTGCAGCCATAGCGCTTAATCTTGTTAGGTACAATCCTGGCTTTCTTGGTACCTTTGCTACCTTTCTTGGATTGGGTACCTGTTGCTCCACTATCGCAGGGTTTACCTTGTTTGTACTTCGCATACATCCTTAAACAAACATTAGACTTCAACATCTATAAAAATGGCAAAAATAAGCGTTGAATAAAGAGACCGTTGCTATTTTAGATATCAAATAACATTAATGCACATTAGGCTGTATGGCCTTTAATTAAAACAACTATATTTAACTTAAAACAAAAATAAGTTGCATACGCATGTTTTATACTAGTTTACATTTGAAGATACATATTGTGACCATTCGGTAGTATTTGTTTCCAAGATCATGTCAGAAGCCTAGTTGTCAGTTACCTGTATGATACATTCTTGGTAACGACTATGAGTAATAGACGCATCAGTATAACTTACTCTTTCTGCATAGGTTTGTAAACGCTAAGCGACATGATCACCATAACTATAATTCTGTTCTTATTTCTTAACCCAAAACTAGTATGAAGGTGGTGATCAGCCTTTGAAAGTACCTTCTCAAGTCGCATCTCAGCAGCAATACGTAGTGTTGAAAAATAAATAAAAATGGCTAATACGCCAATAAACATTGGAGGAAGTCTAGAAAATTGTCTGATAATTTGTTTATGGACAAGAAAAAACGGTACAATGGATGATTTTTAATCATTTGTTTTGTATTTCTATATGAAAATCTTTATACTACACTTTTAAACTTCTAGTGTTTGCCGCTAGGGATCTCAAGACGATTTCGCGTGACTAGCTATGACTGTAGATTAGTGTGACTCTACTAGGGACTACATGTACATGCATTGATATGTTTCAGAGGAAAACACATATTGCATTAATGTTGACAAAATAAGTACTTGTCAACTTAAGCAGCAAAACAAGATTATTTACATAAAAGACTTTCCCGTTAAAATTAATCTGTTTCATTACATTTTTAATCATGCTACTGTGTTCTACCTTTTGGAGAATAATTACTAGGAAATGAAGATTTAATCCAGTGATCAACAGTGGATATCTTACATGAATTTGGCAAATTTAGGTCACAGTGACCTATTGTTTTAATCGACCAAGAAAAATGTAAATTCACATCTGGGATCCAAAGCATGTTAAACTTGAATTTTATTGAAAGTTATGTCATTGCGATATACTTTTTAATAAAAGTATAATAGGATCATCAATTTGATGATTATGTTGAATAATTGATGATTAACTGATTCACCGTCACATAATATCTTATTAACATCCGGAATTAGCATTAAATGGGCTAAATAAAAAAAATATGTTATAAAAACTGACTGGTGGGATGTCCAAATAATTGATAGGTTGGATGACCAATTAAAAGGTGTGATGACCAATTGATAGGTGTGGTGACCAATTGATAGGTATGATGACCAATTGATAGGTTGGATGACCAATTGATGGATTGGATGACCAATTAAAAGGTGTGATGACAAATTGATTGGTGTGATGACCAATTAAAAGGTGTAATGACCAATTGATAGGTTGGATGAGCAATTGATGGATTGGATGACCAATTGAAAGATGTGATGACCAATTAAAAGGTGTGTTGACCAATTGATTAGTGTGATGACCAATTAATAGGTGTAATGACCAATTGATGGATTGGATGACCAATTAAACGGTGTGATGACGAATTGATGGGTTGGATGACCAATTGATTGGTGTGATGACCAATTGATTGGGGTGGTGACCAATTGATAGGTGTGATGACCAATTGATAGGTGTGATGTCCAAATGATAGGTGTGATGACCAATTGATAGGTGTGATGACAAATTGACAGGTGTGATGACCAATTGATTGGTGTGATGACCTATTGATAGGTGTGATGACCAAATGATAGGTGTGATGACCAATTGATTGGTGTGATGACAAATTGAAAGGTGTGATGACCAATTAAAAGGTGTGTTGACCAATTGATTAGTGTGATGACCAATTAATAGGTGTAATGACCAATTGATAGGTTGGATGACCAATTGATGGATTGGATGACCAATTGATTGGGGTGGTGACCAATTGATTGGTGTGATGACCAATTGATTGGTGTGATGACCAATTGATCGGTGTGATGACCAATTGATAGGTGTGATGACCAAATGATAGGTGTGATGACCAATTGATTGGTGTGATGACCAATTGATTGGTGTGATGACCAATTGATAGTTGTGATGACCAATTGATAGGTGTGATGACCAATTGATAGGTGTGATGACCAATTGATTGGTGTGGTGACCAATTGATTGGTGTGATGACCAATTGATAGGTGTGATGACCAATTGATAAGTGTGATGACCAAATGGTTGGTGTGATGACCAATTTATTGTTGTGATGACCAATTGATTGGTGTGATGACCAATTGATAGGTGTGATGACCAATTAATAGGTGTGATGAACAATTGATTGGTGTGATGACCAATTGACAGGTGTGATGACCAATTGATAGGTGTGATGACCAATTGATAGGTGTGATGACCAATTGATTGGTGTGATGACCAATTGATTGGTGTGATGACCAATTAAAAGATGTGATGACCAATTGATAGGTGTGATGACCAATTAAAAGGTGTGATGACCAATTAAAAGGTGTGATGACCAATTGATTGGTGTGATTACAAAATTGATAGGTGTGATGACCAATTGATAGGTGTGATTACAAAATTGATAGGTGTGGTGACCAAATATTACGATTTAGAATGACTGATATGAGTTTTACGATGCATTTTAATGATTATATAGCGTTCTTAACATGGTAATTTTTCGATTTAAAGCTACCTGCATTTATAAATGATAATTGTGTCGTCATAACATTATGCAACCCTACTCGATCTGAATATACCGGCTTCAAACCATCGGCACATTGTTGTGTAACATAAAAAATGAATTAATTGTCTCGCTAAGGTATATAAACAAAGTGATCTTTTAAGAGACATTTTTTTAAATAGTACATAGGATCCCTTGATGGACATTTTTAGACTAGTTCGTGTTTATTGAATTATTACTATTTAAGGTTTGACATTATGTGCTTGAACGTTTTAGGAAATGCGCCGCGCAGCGGAAAATTTTCTAAAGATTACGTAAGGTCCTCAATATTTTGTAATCATCCCCCGGTTACATGGTCAGGTGAACTTCGACCCCTACTGGGTCTACCTGATGAAACAGACAGGTGATAACATGTTCTGATAGGAATAGACTTCAGTGCGCCATAGTGTGTAAATTTACAGTATTGTAATAGACTTGTATACGTGTCATTAGAGTCTAGGTTACCAACAACATGTTGTGCACCATACCCTGTTAGTATAATCAATACCTACCGTCTAAATATAGACACCAACTTAAAGGTAATGGTGAAAATACAGGTAGAGCCATTACAGGTAAAATAAGTTTATCATATCAGGTAATCCATTTAGACTTAAAATTAGTGGTTAAGCTTACCTGGAGTTATCGGCTTAACAGACCTTATTGGTACAGATATGGTTCAGACAAGAAGCAGTACTGGTCAACGGCTGTTCTCAGACCAACTGCAATACATACGAGCCACAGTTAGACGTTAAGCCACAAGCTGCCAGTCCCTGGTTAATAAACAAGAGCTGTTTTGAGCCTTAGTAACAGGAGTGCGACTGAAAGGACGCGCTTGAATGTTTCGAGCGCAATATATACGTATTTAGCGAATAAAGAAATCAATTCCTTTTTTCCTCAATTTAGTCTCTACATTGTACCTTTATTATTGTATCAGTGCACATTGTTCCTGTATTATTGCGTCAGTATATATTGTACCTGTATTATTGTATTAGTATACATTGTACCTGTATTATTGTATCAGTATACATTGTACCTGTATTATTGTATCAATATACATTGTTCCTCTTTTATTGTATCAGTATACATTGTACCTGTATTTTTGTATCTGTATTCATTGTACCTGTATTATCGTGTCAGTATAAATTTTGTTTGCAAACTTTGTGAGAATCCGCTACGCGGATTAACAGTTTGCAAACAAAATTTCTTTCATACCCCGATGAAATTAAAAAAATAGTGACTTCAATGCTTAAGTGGTCATCTTGTTTATTGATATATGAGCAGTTACTGTAAATATACACTACATACAAAAATCAATTTCTATTAACATAGTTTGTATATATCAACTTTTAACGAGGTCTTTTCCATATTGTCAATATAAATAAATACCTTCAAAAAATGTAGATTCAAAATTCCATTTTAGGCTTATTTTTTTTCTTTTCTTTACTGGATACGCATTCAAGTCGAAATCTTCATTTTTTTTGGTAGAAAAATAGATAGGTTTTCCACTCCTCAACTGAAGGAATTTTTTATTTCAATTTACAACTATATATAATATTTCAATGATAAATTCAAAAATTCATTTGATCCTCAAAACAATTGTCTACAATGCCAAAGACCATTAAAGTCATGTCTCTATATAACTCTATATCATGTGATTACCATATTTACTGTGAATGGCAACATTCCCAAAATAAGTGCATTTGTGTTTCTCTACAATCTTTACAAAAAGTACACCTTTCTGTTTCATCCAGTTTAAATTGCATTAGTTAAGTGTTGGTACATATTATTTTATGGAAAAATTTGAATTAAAATTTCTGGAGTTTTGTGTCATCTGTGACATTCTGAGGTATGAGAAAAATTTTCTGCCAAACTTCTTTGGGAATGTTGACATTCAAAGTTTCTAACCATGAGTTTTGAATTTTATATGGAGGTTCGAGTATAAACTTTAATATATGATAATAAAAATACTTTGTAACTTGATCATATATTTTTTTAAATATTTAATAACTATGTTTTGTTGTGATTCCTTTTCAGGAATCTGTTGAAGCACTCTATTCTTCCATTGCAATGGTATTGAACTGATTGCTCCATAGAACTCAATAGTTTTCAAATTTTATTTTTCACATAATTTTTCAAAAGTTAAGAAAACATTATTTTCTACTATATCCTTAATGAAAAAAATTCCTTTTTCACACTAACGTTTGTTAATAAAAAAAATTGTTATCAAACTTAATGGAATTGTTTAACCATAATGGTTGAGATGCAACCATGGCTGGGGTTGTGGGGGATCATCACCATTTAACTCTGCCCATGTCATAAATATTTCTTTCCAAAGCTGGTTTACATATTCACTTACTTCTAAAAGCCCTTCTTTTTTAGTCCGAATACCTTGTCTCCTCCAAATGAATTCAATACTATCTAAAATCAATGTCTCCTCGGGAACAGTTCAATAGTCTTAATTTTTTTTTAATCCAGCACATTTTCAAACATGACAAAAGGTTGAAACATGAGGTACACGTATGCCCCCATAATTAAAATCGCCATACATGACTTTACGTTTAACTTTATCTATCTTGCCATCCAAAATAAATTCAAAAAGCATTTCTGTAATTCTTGCACAATATCTGAAGGAGGGTCTTGTAAGACTGTCAAAGATTGGATAAAAAAAAGGACAGAGCTAAACTTTTTATAACAGTTACTTGGAAGTCCTTTTGGAATATATATAGTCTGAAAGATATACATATTAACAAGGACGTATATGAGACTTATAAATATCTTGATTTTAAGAAAGACAATGCTGATTGTGGTTTCCTGAAGCCAGAGACGAAACGTAACAGGGAAAGGGACAAAAGTCCTCAATATTTTGTTTAGGGGGTACGGGGGTCTCCCCCGGGGAAAAATATTACTATTTAGAATGGCTGAGATGAGTTTTACTATGGATTTGGATAAATTTTCGTGCGCTGACGGCGCGAGATATTGTTGTTGTTTGGGAAGTCCGGGGGTCTCCCCTGGGGATGAATTTACGATGTAGAATGGTTGAGATGAGTTTTACAATGAATTTTGATGATTTTAAAGCGTTCTTAACACAGTAATTTTTCGATTTAAAGTTACCTGAATTTAGAAAAGATAATTGTGAATGTCGTCATACCATTATGCAATCCTACTCGATCTGAACATACCGGATTCATACCATCGGCACATTGTTGTGCAACTCAAAATACGAATGAATTAATTGTCTTGCTAAGACAAATAAACAAATCTTTTGAAATACTATATTCCCTTGATGGACATTTTTAGTCTAGTTCGTGTTTAATGAATGTTCTTTCTGCAGATGTTGTAAAAAAATTGAGGATAAAACCCACTTCACTTTAAGTGTTCCGTTAGCTCTTCAGTGAGAACTATTTTCTTTAATTGTCATAAGATTTAATTAACCACCATCTAACAGATTTTGAAAAAATGATAAGACTATTGTCTTCTAATGATCTAAACCTCTGCAGGATTTACGCCTCTTTGTTAAAAGGCATTTGAACTTAGTTTAGTTTAAACATATTTTATTGGAACAAAAGGATTGGGCACAAGTTATTTCAACTTATATCAAGCCCTCTCCAACAATATTACATATATACATAATAACATTTGAAGATGGCAGACTTAAAATATTTTTCAGGAAACGAAATTTCACAATCAAAACCAACAAGCCAACACAACAAACCAAACCCACTAGGCAAGACATAAATATATAAACATAAGAATTAACGTAGTAGTTTTAAACATACAAAGTACATTTCCATTTTTTCATACGAAACTCCATGACGGATAGAAGAGAGAGAGAAAAAAAGAGAGAGAGAGACGAGAGAGGACAGAGAGAGAAGAGAGAGAGGAATGGACAGAGAGAGAGAGAGAGAGAGAGATTAAAATCTTTTTGTATCAAGAATTTATTTTTGAGTTTCATTAATAATAAATTCATTTTCGTTATATGTTAAGTTAGAATCACCGAACAACAAGGTTTGTAGGCTGAGTGGTATATAATTGTTTAAATTTCTGTAAAGCTCTATACGTTGCCGAGCATATAAGTTGCAATTAAAAAAATAATGATATGCGTCTTCACGTTCAAATCCACATGCACATCTTTGGTCGTCAGAAAGATTTACTTTGAACAGGTCATATTTTAGTATACTTGATTTATTTCTTAATCTGCAATGCAAGATATTAGTTTTCCGGTCACCAAGGAGAAATAGATAGGATGGACATGAATTATGTTTTTTACGGAGGGTATCTCTAAAAATGCTAAATCTGTTTGTATGTCTAATATTAATATCTAAATTGTTCCAGAGCCTTATAGTTGATGGAAAGAAAGACAAATTAGTTGTTTCTAGACGGTTATTGGGTAAGGTGTAATTTTCAGAATCTCTTAGTCTGAATCTAGTGTTTTCTGAATTTAAAGGAGGGAGCAGAGTAGAAAGATAAGAGGGTGTTAGTCCATTATGTACTTTGAAAAATAAGTTAATTTTACGTCTAGATCTGCGGTCAGATAAGGTTTCCCAGCCCGTTTCGGAATAAAGAGATTGCTTACTAGTATATGAAGGTAGTCCTGTCACTATCCTGGCAGCTTCTAGTTGAATTTTCTCTAATTTGTCAGCATCAGCAACACTACACCCATCCCATAATTCACAGCAATACTCTAAAGTTGGTAGTATATATGTTCTATATATCTTGTTCAGTGTATTACGGTTTAAAATATACTTTAATTTTCTTAAGATACCAACTAGTTTTGAAGCTTGTTTAGATATATGATTTATGTGGTAGCTCCATTTACAGTTTGAATTAATAAATACACCGAGGTGTTTATGTTGGTCAACAAAGTCTACACTTACGTTATTAAAGTTGATGTCAGTAACATGTTCTAATTCAACATTAGAAATCAGCAGAGCTTCTGTTTTGGATGGATTAAATTTAACTAACCATTTATTCGCCCAAGTTTGGATAGAAGAAAGATAGTTATCAATTTTATTTTCGATGACTAAAGGAGATTCATCTGAACAAAGTAGTGAAGTATCATCAGCAAATAGTTTTGAAATACAATCAAGATTATCGGTTATATCATTAATATACAAGATGAATAGTAAGGGACCGAGGACTGAGCCTTGTGGCACTCCTGCATTACTTTTCTTTACAGAAGATCTGCTGTTTCCTACGAAAACCTGTTGTCGTCTGTCAGTAATATAGTCAACTAACCAGTCTAATAACATACCAGTAATACCATAACTCATTAGTTTCACTTCCAGCCCCTTATGCCATACTCTATCGAAGGCCTTTGATATATCACAAAAAATCAGACATATTGGATGTTTTTTTTCTAGATTTTCACAAATATGGTTAAAAATTTCTATGGCATTTGAACTGAGGAAAGCTGGCTTGATAAAGCTGTTGTTTTGATCTACTGTGTAATATGTACGTGTAGGTTTTGCTGTCGATCCCTTTTGTATGGATGTAAGGAAGCGATAAAATTGAATTGGATTGAATTGAATTATTAAAAGTTTGAACATTACGCTCTTGAACGTATTAGGAAACGCGCTGCGCAGCGGGAAATTAAAAAAAAGTACGGAAAATGTGTAGGAGGACCTTTTCTCTTTCAAATGTGCATTTTTAGAACATTTCACTCGGCCAAGATGGGGTGGGGGAGGGGGCCAAGAAGACATGTTTGCGCCCACCCTCCCGCTTCCTACACCCCTGTTTGCAGTTTCCAAATCGTCACCACTCCTTCTTTTATTCATGAATTTATAGAAAAAGAGAAATGGAATTTATTTCTGACAGGGATAGTTAAACTTCCTTAAAGGCCCACTACTTTTCCAGAGCAAACCATAAATGTTTCTTAAAAACATTAATAACACCAGAAAATATATACCGATGGCCTAAGCTGAGGTTACAACACCAAACATATGCACGACTTCCTGCGTAATATATGATAACAGTGGAAAGACATTTCGCTGTTTTGCCGTCTGGCGCAGTGATAGTCAAATACCGCGCGGTATTTAGTATGACGGCGGGAGACATAAGACGACCCGCGTTACGAAAATTAACATTTTATTTATTTTCATCAAATTGTTCAGATGGTGATGATACATGTAGTATTAACGGTAAGTTAATAACTTTTGCGACTCTACAAAATTATCGATCTCGTTTTACATTCCCATTTTGAAAATTAAAAGCCGTTCCGGAAAGGTAGTGGCCCTTTAAAAACGAATATCCTCTGATACATGGTCAGGTGAACTTCGACCCCTACTGGGTCTGACTGATGAAACAGACAGGTGATAACATGTTCCGATAGGATTAGACTTCAGTGTACCATAGTGTGTAAATTTACAGTATTGTAATAGACTTGAATACGTGTCATTAGAGTCTAGGTTACCAACAACATGTTGTGCACCATACCCTGTTAGTATAATCAATACCTACCGTCTAAATATAGACACCAACTTAAAGGTAATGGTGAAAATACAGGTAGAGCCATTACAGGTAAAATAAGTTTATCATATCAGGTAATTTATTTAGACTTAGAATTAGTGGTTTAGCTTACCTGGAGTTATCAGCTTAACAGACCTTATTGGTACAGATATGGTTCAGACAATAAGCAGTACTGGTCAACGGCTGTTCTCAGACCAACTTCGGTTAGACGCTAAGCAAACAACAACTGCTTTGAGCCAATGTAACATCAGTGCGAATGAAAGGACGCACTTGCACAGCAGGTTAGTCTGGGTTGCATTATACACGAGTGACGTGGCCTTGAGACTATTATCACACAAAAGAAGATATCCTGTTCGCCTGCTTGACGATCGTTTAGGTTTTAATTACGTGGCAATTGTATGACGTATGTCCGTAGTATGTCCGTATATGTCTATTTTCGTTATACTTCTCAATTAAGAAAATAAACGGTGTGGGAAAATATCACTAATTAATTGTATGCAGTCTCTCATGACAATAACAATTTTCTAAATGTATTAATGTCGGTATTTAACAGTAAGTTCGATCTTTTACTCAGATCAGGGTGCATTGTTTTATGTCATGATAGAAACACATGTCATATAAACTTATAAAGATCGGTATACCCTAAAAATTGCCATGTTTCGAGCGCAATATATACGTATTTAGCGAATAAAGAAATCAATTCCCTTTTTCCTCAATTAAGTCTCTACATTGTACCTTTATTATTGTATCAGTGCACATTGTTCCTGTATTATTGCGTCAGTATACATTGTACCTGTATTATTGTATCAGTATACATTGTATCTGTATTATTGTATCAGTATACATTGTACCTATATTATTGTATCAATATACATTGTTCCTCTTTTATTGTATCATTATACATTGTATCTGTATTATTGTATCAGTATACATTGTACCTGTATGAGTGTATCAGTATACATTGCACCTGCATTATTGTATCAGTATACATTGTACCTGTATTATTGTATCAGTATACATTGTACCTGCATGAGTGTATCAGTATACATTGTACCTGTATTATTGTATCAGTATACATTGTTCCTGTATTATTGTATCAGTATACATTGTACCTGTATTATTGTATGAATATACATTGTACCTGTATTATTGTATCAGTATACATTGTACCTGTATTATTGTGTCAGTATACATTGTACCTGTATAATTGTGTCAGTATACATTGTACCTGTATTAGTGTATCAGTATACATTGTACCTGTATCATTGTATCAGTATACATTGTACCTGTATCATTGTATCAGTATACATTGTACCTGTATTATTGTATCAGTATACATTGTACCTGTATCATTGTATCAGTATACATTGTACCTGTATTATTGTATCAGTATACATTGTACCTGTATTATTGTGTCAGCATACATTGTACCTGTATAATTGTGTCATTATACATTTTACCTGTATTATTGTATCAGTATACATTGTACCTGTACTATTGTGTCATCATACATTGTACCTGTATTAGTGTATCAGTATACATTGTATCTGTAATATTGTATCAGTATACATTGTACCTGTATTATTGTATCAGCAAACATTGTACCTGTATTAGTGTATCAGTATACATTGTACCTGTATAATTGTGTCAGTATACATTGTACCTGTATCATTGTATCAGTATACATTGTACCTGTATTATTGTATCAGTATACATTGTACCTGTATTATTGTATCAGTATACATTGTACCTGTATTATTGTATCAGTATACATTGTACCTGTATTATTGTATCAGTATACATTGTACCTGTATTATTGTATCAGTATACATTGTACCTGTATTATTGTATCAGTATACATTGTACCTGTATTATTGTATCAGTATACATTGTACCTGTATTATTGTATCAGTATACATTGTATCTGTATTATTGTATCAATATACATTGTACCTGTATTATTGTATCAGCAAACATTGTACCTGTATTAGTGTATCAGTATACATTGTACCTGTATAATTGTGTCAGTATACATTGTACCTGTATCATTGTATCAGTATACATTGTACCTGTATGAGTGTATCAGTATACATTGTACCTGTATTATTGTATCAGTATACATTGTTCCTGTATTGTTGTGTCAGTATACATTGTACCAGTATTATTGTATCAGTATATATTGTACCTGTATTATTGTATCAGTATACATTGTACCTGTATTATTGTATCAATATACATTGTTTCTCTTTTATTGTATCAGTATACATTGTACCTGTATTATTGTATCAGTATACATTGTACCTGTATTATTGTATCAGTATACATTGTACCTGTATTAGTGTATCAGTATACATTGTACCTGTATTATTGTATCAGTGTACATTGTTCCTGTATTATTGTATCAGTATACATTATACCTGTTCAGTATACATTGTACCTGTATCATTGTATCAGTATACATTGTATCTGTATTATTGTATCAGTATACATTGTACCTGTATTATTATATCAATATACATTGTTCCTCTTTTATTGTATCAGTATACATTTTATCTGTATTATTGTATCAGTATACATTGTACCTGTGTCATTGTATCAGTGTACATTGTACCTGTATTATTGTATCAGTATGCATTGTACCTGTATTATTGTATCAGTATTCATTGTACCTGTATTATTGTGTCAGTATACATTGTACCTGTATTATTGTATCATTATACATTGTACCTGTATTATTGTATCATTATACATTGTACCCGTATTATTGTATCATTATACAACGTACCAATATTATTGTGTCAGTATACATTGTACCTGTATTAATGTATCAATATACATTGTACCTGTATTATTGTATCAGTATACATTGTACCTGTATTATTGTATCAGTATACATTGTACCTGTTCAGTATACATTGTACCTGTATTATTGTATCAGTATACATTGTACTTATTATTGTATCAGTATACATTGTACCTGTTCAGTATACATTGTACCTTTATTATTGTATCAGTATACATTGTACCTGTATTATTGTATCAGTATACATTGTACCTGTATTATTGTGTCAGTATACATTGTACCTGTATTATTGTAATAGTATACATTGTACCGGTATTATTGTAACAGTATACATTGTACCTGTATGTTCAGTATACATTGTACCTGTATCATTGTATCAGTATACATTGTACCGGTATTATTGTATCAGTATACATTGTACCTGTATTATTGTATCAATATACATTGTTTCTCTATTATTGTATCAGTATACATTGTACCTGTATTATTGTATCAGTATACATTGTACCTGTATTATTGTATCAGTATACATTGTACCTGTATTATTGTATCAGTATACATTGTACCTGTATTATTGTATCAGTATACATTGTACCTGTATTATTGTATCAGTATACATTGTACCTGTATTATTGTATCAGTATACATTGTACCTGTATTATTGTATCAGTATACATTGTACCTGTATTATTGTATCAGTATACATTGTACCTGTATTATTGTATCAGTATACATTGTACCTGTATTATTGTATCAGTATACATTGTACCTGTATTATTGTATCAGTATACATTGTACCTGTATTATTGTATCAGTATACATTGTACCTGTATTATTGTATCAGTATACATTGTACCTGTATTATTGTATCAGTATACATTGTACCTGTATTATTGTATCAGTATACATTGTACCTGTATTATTGTATCAGTATACATTGTACCTGTATTATTGTATCAGTATACATTGTACCTGTATTATTGTATCAGTATACATTGTACCTGTATTATTGTATCAGTATACATTGTACCTGTATTATTGTATCAGTATACATTGTACCTGTATTATTGTATCAGTATACATTGTACCTGTATTATTGTATCAGTATACATTGTACCTGTATTATTGTATCAGTATACATTGTACCTGTATTATTGTATCAGTATACATTGTACCTGTATTATTGTATCAGTATACATTGTACCTGTATTATTGTATCAGTATACATTGTACCTGTATTATTGTATCAGTATACATTGTACCTGTATTATTGTATCAGTATACATTGTACCTGTATTATTGTATCAGTATACATTGTACCTGTATTATTGTATCAGTATACATTGTACCTGTATTATTGTATCAGTATACATTGTACCTGTATTATTGTATCAATATACATTGTTCCTCTTTTATTGTATCAGTATACATTGTACATGTATTATTGTATCAATATACATTGTTCCTCTTTTATTGTATCAGTATACATTATACCTGTTCAGTATACATTGTACCTGTATCATTGTATCACTATACATTGTACCTGTTTTATTGTGTCAGTATACATTGTACCTGTATTGTTGTATCAGTATAGATTGTACCTGTATTATTGTATCAGTATACATTGTACCTTTTTATTGTATCAGTATACATTGTACCTGTATTAGTGTATCAGTATACATTGTACCTGTATTATTGTATCAGTGTACATTGTTCCTGTAATATTGTATCAGTATACATTATACCTGTTCAGTATACATTGTACCTGTATCATTGTATCAGTATACATTGTACCTGTATTATTGTATCAGTATACATTGTATCTGTATTATTGTATCAGTATACATTGTACCTGTATTGGTGTATCAGTATACATTGTACCTGTATTATTGTATCAGTATTCATTGTACCTGTATTATTGTATCATTTTACATTGTATCTGTATTATTATATCAGTATACATTGTGCCTGTATTATTGTATCAGTATACATTGTACCTGTATTATACTATCAGTATACATTGTACCTGTATCATTGTATCAGTATGTATTGTACCTGTATTATTGTATCAGTATACAATGTACCTGTATTATTGTATCAGTATACATTGTACCTGTATTAGTGTATCAGTATACATTGTACTTGTATAATTGTGTCAGTATACATTGTACCAGTATCATTGTATCAGTATACATTGTACCTGTATTAGTGTATCAGGATACATTGTACCTGTATTATTGTATCAGTATACATTGTTCCTGTATTGTTGTGTCAGTATACATTGTACCTGTATTATTGTATCAGTATACATTATACCTGTTCAGTATACATTGTACCTGTATTATTGTAACAGTATACATTGTACCTGTATTATTGTACATTATACATTGTACCTGTATTATTGTATCATTATACATTGTATCTGTATTATTGTATCAGTATACATTGTACCTGTATTATTGTCTCAGTATACATTGTACCTTTTTATTGTATCAGTATACATTGTATGTATATTATTGTATCATTATACATTGTACCTGTATTATTGTATCAGTATACATTGTATCTGTATTATTGTATCAGTATACATTGTATCTGTATTTTTATATCAGTATACATTGTACCTGTATTATTGTATCAATATACATTGTTTCTCTTTTATTGTATCAGTATACATTGTACCTGTATTATTGTATCAGTATACATTGTACCTGTATTATTGTATCAGTATACATTGTACCTGTATTATTGTATCAGTATACATTGTACCTGTATTATTGTATCAGTATACATTGTACCTGTTCAGTATATATTGTACCTGTATTATTGTATCAGTATACACTGTACCTGTATTATTGTATCAGTATACATTGTACCTGTAGTATTGTATCAGTATACATTGTACCTTTATTATTGTATCAGTATACATTGTACATGTACATTGTACCTGTATTATTGTATCAGTATACATTTTACCTGTATTATTGTATCAGTAAACATTGTACCTGTATTATTGTATCAGTATGCATTGTACCCGTTCAGTATACATTGTACCTGTATTATTGTAACAGTATACATTGTACCTGTATTATTGTAACAGTATACATTGTACCTATATTATTGTAACAGAATACATTGTACCTGTTCAGTATACATTGTACCTGTATTATTGTAACAGTATACATTGTACCTGTATTATTGTAACAGTATACATTGTACCTGTTCAGTATACATTGTACCTGTATTGTTGTGTCAGTATACATTGTACCTGTATTATTGTATCAGTATACATTGTACCTGTTCAGTATACATTGTACCTGTATTATTGTATCAGTATACATTGTACCTGTATTATTGTATCAGTATACATTGTACACGTATTATTGTATCAGTATACATTGTACCTGTATTATTGTAACAGTATACATTGTACCTGTATTATTGTGTCAGTATACATTGTACCTGTATTATTGTATCAGTATACATTGTACCTGTATTATTGTAACAGTATACATTGTACCTGTATTATTGTAACAGTATACATTGTACCTGTATTATTGTAACAGTATACATTTTACCTGTATTATTGTAACAGTATACATTGTACCTGTATTATTGTATCAGTATACATTGTACCTATATTATTGTATTTTTTGTAATTGTTTATTTTTAAGGTATTTTATAATTAAAATATTTTAATTGTTTATATACTATATAGAAAGAATATTGAATTGAAATATTTTGGTTCGAAATGTAGATATTTATTCGGCACTGAAAGGGTCAAAACCAAACATAAAAAGATTAAAAATTGTTTGTAGTATCAATCTGTTTATATCAATATGGTAATTGTATAAATCTATACATCTATATATATGTATAAATACATTAATATGTATATGCATGTGTTGTGAGGTGATGTGTATACCTGTTATATATGATTAATCAATTAATTAATTAAATCAAATTAAGAAATTGTGCATACATAAGGAAAGAAAATAAAGTGTTTAAAGTTCTAACAGTGGTTTCTATTTCCTTAAATTAATTTAAAACAATTGTGTTTTCCCTCGATTGTTTAAAAAAATCAGAGCTGATAAGTGCTCCTATATAGTATAAATAAAGGCATTTGTGTTTAAAGATTTATTTATTGAATTACTTGGTATATTTCCCTTAGGGATACATGTAATAATGCCCTGCCGTTGGGTTATGGAAAGCTGCCCAACTGAGAATCCAAAAAATATATATCTGATAACAAATCCATTTAGAATTTTCCAAAAATACTTTAAAAATTTTGCATTAAAACCATCGGAACCAGGACTTTTATTGTTTTTCATTTTTTAAGTACATTATCTACTTCTGCCAGTGTTATTAGACCTTCTACACTATTAGCTTCAGATTAATCTAACTTAGGAACATTACAACCCTGTAGATATTCATCAATAAACAATGAACTTCTCTGAAGCTGTACAAATCTTAATAGAATGTATTTTTCTTTTTTTTTAATTTTCTTCCTGGTCCGTTATTGTAGTATCATGTTTTTGAAGATTTTGGATTTAAGTTTTGAAATAAAATTATGGTTTTCTATGTTAAAGAAATGAGAAGTAGGTTTCTCACCTTCCTGTAACCACTAAGCCCTAGATCGAATAATACTTTCTTTAATTTATGGCTTCTAGTTCTCTCTTTTTAACTTTTCACTCTTGCTATTTGGAATGTTTTCCATGAGTTATACAGTTTCCTTTAAGGGTTTGCTGCCTTTTCTTATATGATGAATATGAAGGGTCTTTCCTCTGATTTCCATCAACAAAGTCTCTACATATAGCTGATCATCGATTAAAAATTACATTTAGTTATCAGGAATAAGAATCATAGATGATGTGAATGAAGGACTCAAACAAATTAATAAAGAAATTGTTTCGTCATTTATATTGAATTTAGTATACATGTTGCAATATTCCTTTATAATGTTGAATGTTGGGGTTTAACAAAAAAAATTGTACCATGTATTTTTAATGATGTTTAAAGTTGATTATTTTCATGAAGTAACTGAAATAGATTTTATGTTTAAATTTCTTACTTTTGAAATAAGAATCTAAGCGCCGTTTTTTAAACTAATTAATATTCATATATTAATTACTAAAATTTTCAATTTTATCAATGCATTTTAAAAGAAAATAAATGAAATAAGAAATAAGTTGTAAATCCATATATTAATATCCACTTAATCATTTAAGAATACTTTGTATAAACAATAACGTTAGAAATGTTATGATTTCCGGATTATTTGTTGGTTTCCTTGCCAGAAAACCAACATGGCTACTTGCATGTGTATCACTTTGGTTGCCGACTTTTGACTTATAAATCATGGTTAGATATTTTTGCCAAATAAAAGGTACATAATTTGGTTACGTAAAACACTCCTTTGATGTAAGGAAGCGTTGAAGCAAATAATACACTGTGTAACTTTATGTTTGTTTAAACTGCTTGAACAAGTCGAAAAGAAAGTGCTAAATATAGCAGTGTTACGGCCGTACAATTAAAATGTTGACTACAGTAGGCCTAAAGATTGATATCATCTTGTGGTGTATTTGCCGCACATCAATAACACAGCTAACAAGCATGGCCGTCTTGATAGAACTTCTTTTATTGAGTCTTAGTAGCATTGCGCAGGGCCTAGTTTCATGAAAATTCCTCGAACTTAAGAAATTCCTTAACTTGAAATTCTCCATAGGAAAGCATTACAGATTTTAAGGAAGGCTCCTTAACTTAAGATTTTTTTGTAATGCATTTCTATGGGAAAATTTAAGTTAAGGAATTCACTAAATCTAAGGAATGTTCATGAAACTGGGCCCAGGGCGCGTATAATAGGGGTCCGGATGGGGCTATTTCCGGAATGTATGATATTACAATTATAGTTAGTAAATACACTACATCTACTCCCTCCTAATTATGTAACTATAAGAACAATTATCTTCAGAGTATTGTTAATAAGACTAAATAGCAATAACACCTAATATATCAATTTTGATATATCTACTAAACCATGTCTCTGTAACTCTGTTTCAATTGTCCTTCACAACAACATATTTTTTTTGAGTTCTTTATAACTTGTTTTCATTTGATGACTAGCTAAATAACTGTTCAGAACAAAACATCTATCGGATGTCTATAAAAATACAAAATTAACAATTGTAACAAATTAGAACCTACGTGGTTCTTATGATACACACGGAGTTTACTGTGCCCCTTTCATAGTGTGTTCATATTAAAATAACTAGAATCGAACTGACAAGTCATTTCACATCACGCTTATGTCGTAACATAGTCTCTGAGTTCGGAGGATTGATGTTACGACGAGGTCTTTGGGACATCATTGGCGTACTCACAGGTGTCGGACACAACTCAATGACTGGGGATGGTGAACTGATGTTACTCGACGACTCTAGACGTACCTCTAACGGAACTGGTGACAACTTGTCATGGATTGGTCCCAATGCGTTACTAACTGCATTCTACACGATAACTGCTGTAGATTTGAGCTGATTATCTCCCCTTAGAGGAACATAAGATTCGGCTGGTTGCTCGACCTTAGTGTCCCTGATTTGGTCAACATGTCTCCTTCAAAATACACCTGGAGCAAATTCAACTTTGTATGATACTGGTCCGGTCTTCTCCGCGACTTTCTGATAGACCCATTTTCGTGAACCGCGATAATCACGTATCGATATTTGGTCTCCCACAGTGAATGATCTACAAAGGACCTGTCTCTGCAACTCCTGTTTCCAACGTCGATCTTCTACTCGGTGTCGTAGATCAGGTTTGATCAGAACTAGCCTTGAGTGCAAGTTTCTCCCTATGAAGAGTTTAGCTGGACTCTCATTGGTTGTGGCATGTTTACTGTTTCGGTATGCCAACAGGAAATTTGCAAGCTTTTTCTGTAATGTACCAGAGTCTTTCTTGCTTGCCTTCCTTGCACTCTTGAAAGACTGGACGAAGCGTTCCGCAAGACCATTGGTACTTGGGTGGTACGGAGCCGATGTTGTGTGCTTGATTCCGTTTGAGCTGGAACTCCATTTCTGCAGAATATCTCGCGCATTACTTCTACGGTCTTCTCTGCTGTAGTTGTTTTCATTTCAACCACCTCAGGCCACTTTGAGTGAGCATCTACTGCTACAAAGAACATCTTATCTAGGAAAGGGCCTGCAAAGTCCACATGTATTCGTTGCCAGGGAATGGATGGCCATTCCCATGGGTGCATGGGTGCAGCAGGTGGCGCATGTTTAACATCTTGACAGCCGACACAAGACTTACAGATGTTTTCAATATCGCTGTCAATACCTGGCCACCATACGTAGCTTCTGGCAAGACCTTTCATTTTTACTACACCGACATGTCCATCATGTAATTCTTTCAACACTCTTTCTCCGATCGTGCTGGGAACAATGACACGTATTCCCCAAAACAGACAGTTCTGATGGATGGTTATCTCTGCACGTTTAAAACACCGAGATTATTGTCTCCTCATTCTGTCCATTCTTGCTGTATTGTTGTGTACACTTTTGACATAGTTGGATCTCTCGTAGTTTCCCGCGCAATTTCCTAGCTTGAAACTGGTAAAATGTCCATATTAGACACCAGAAAGGTTTCTACTGTGTCTCCTTCTGTTTCCTGCTTGGTTTCCAGAGGCAGTCTTGACAAACAATCCGTGTTGGCGTGTCTTACGGTACTTTTGTACTTAATCTCATATTGGAATCCTGCCAAGAATAGAGCATAGCGTTGTAGTCTCACGGCTGTTGTGACTGGTATACCCTTTTCCGGATGAAATATAGATTTCAGCGGCTGATGATCTGTCAATAATATGAATGAGCGTCCATATATGTATTGGTAGAATTTCTGCACTCCCCACACGATTCCGAGAGCCTCTTTGTCTATCTGAGCGTAATTACGCTCGGATTTCGTGAGTGAACGTGACGCAAAGGCTATGGGCCTTTCAGATCCATCTTCCATCACGTGCGAAAGAACCGCTCTTAACCCATATGGTGAGGCATCGGTTGCTAGTTGTACCCTTTTCGAAGGGTCAAAATGTGTTAAGACTTGGTCTGATGTTAATGCTTCCTTTATACGTCGAAACGCGTCATCAGACAGCTCGGCCCAAGCCCACTTCCGGTCAGCTTCTAGTAGTTTGTTCAGAGGTAGAACGAATATACGTACCCGGCCTACTATACCTTTCGGCCGGGTACGAATTGGTCCCTATGTGTCGTAGTGGAGCGCTGCCTCCGACAATCACTCGGGCACAATTTTCTATACTTTTTTTGTAGGTTTTTAATTATTTTATGCATGCATTTACATATTATTTTTGTCCAAAACAAACATAACTACCATTCTTAATATCTACCGTACCGCTCACACGACGTCATATTCAGAATTTCCGGACTTGTCGTAAAAATCCCCTTCAGAAAGATCTTCATATGTATTACGTAAAACAATAATGCCTCGGTGGGAATTTGATAATCTATGTGGTTCAGTTTTATTGCCTAGTAAGTAAGCGACATCGAACAAGTAAGATGAAATGCAAATAAACGTTTTATAATTGTTTGCATAATCATTACTTTGCTCCATTAGCAGTAATAGGCACCAATTGTAGCTCTAAAGACGACACCATTTTCTGTCTAAAAGTATTTTGAGCTACAATATTGCAGCTAGTTTAGAGGGTATACTATGGATGATAGGTTCTGTATGAACTTGGCATAGTAGTTTACTAGTCCTAGAAATTACTTCAATTGACTCACATTTTCTGGACAAGGAGCTTTAACCACAGCTTCTATCTTGCTCTGTGTCTTGTGTAGACCGTCCTTGTCAATCCTATGGCCACAAAACTCATTGGAGTCTTTGAAGAACTCGCATTTCTCTTTGTTTACTCATAAGCCGTATCTGTCCAAGCGCTGAAGAACAGTCTCCAAATTTTCCATGTGTTCTTCATCTGTTGCCCCCGTAACAATCATGTCATGTAGGATACATTGTACTCGAGGCACACCTTGTAGGACCTGGTCGATCGATCTCTGCCAGATTGCTGGAGCAGATGCTATACCAAACACTAGCCTATTATACTGGAATAAGCCCCGAAGTGTATTGGTGGTCAAATATTCTCCATCTTCTTCGCGCACTGTCATCTGCAGGTATGCATTTTTAGGTCTATTTTGGTGAAATTTTGGCCTCCTGCTAGCGTAGCAAAGATTTCTTCTATTTTGGGAAGCGGATACTGGTCCACATCAAAGACCGGATTTATGGTCACTTTAAAGTCACCGCAGATACGAATACTACCGTCGCGCTTTGGAATAGGTACGATGGGGGTGGACCAGTCAGAATTGTCCACCTTAGACAAAATACCGGTTTCGACTAATTTGTCTATTTCTGCATCAACCTTCTCCTTCTAACCAAATGACATCCGCGTTTCCCGACTTACTCGGTATGTTAAATAAAGCTCAAGTGAGCTGATCATTTCCGACTCTGATTCACTTTCATATTGAATTCTATGAGATGGAGCTCGCTTGTTCCGTGGCTTACCCGCGGCCGACAAGCATGCCTTCTTTATATGGCCCTTTTTTCCCACACTTATGACAAATGGCATCTTTGTAATGGCAATACTGGGGTTTGTGTGTCCCTGTACATCTATAACAACAATTAATCTTCTCAATTTTTTTGGTAAATGAGGTTTTCTTAGGAACTGGTTGGTTCTATTTTCGTATTTTGTTTACAGGTACCTTTATATGTTGCCTCTGCAATCTTACAGCATCCTTAGTTGCTGTTTCGATAGCTATCGCGACCTCTAACGCTTTCTGATGTCAAATCAGGTTCAGTCAAAAGTTTCTTCTGTATGTGTTCTGCTTTCCAACCACAAAGAAGTCGACCTCGTAATGTATCGTTGAGAGATTCTCCGAACGAAGAATTTTCGCTGAGCTTTCTGAGAGCTGTATCATAATCTCTAATAGATTCTCCCTCCCGCTGATCGCGCTTATGGAAGCGGAAGCGTTCCGCTATCACCAATGGCCGCGGCGAGTAATGTTCCTGCAAAATCATTGTCAAAACTGGGTATATTTTGGTTGCGGGAAGGCCAGGTGCGGTCAAATCACGCAACAGCCCATGTGTCCTTCCGCCGATTAGACTGAGGAGCGTTGGGACTTGTTTTTCCACTTTTATCGTATTGGCAATAAAATATTGATCTAAACGTTCTTTATAGGCGTCCCACCTTTCTATGCTTTCATCGAACGTATCAATTCTTCCCAGAACAGCAATTACCTAATAGTTCATGGGTTTTGGGCTAATATTGTTTCAAATCGACTCTTACGATATTATTACGATATTCCTTCAGAGTTTGAGTCATCCTCGTCGCCAATACGTGGTGTATTTGCCGCAGTAAATCATCGGACATCAATAACGCAGCTAACAAGCATGGCCGTCATGATAGAACTACTTTTATTGAGTCTTAGTATCATTGCGCAGGGCGCGTATAATAGGGGTCCGGATGGGGCTATTTTCGGAATGTATGATATTACAATTATAGTTTGTAAATACACTACACTTCTCATGTATACTTTCTACATGTATATTGGTTTGAAAATGCTCCGAGTTGAATAATTAAATGGTAGCTTAAAATAATATATTCCTGAAATAAATTATAGCCGTTTTAACTAGGGACGTTATTGCACTAGGACCGTTTTGACCATATTCCAGTAAGAATGACGTTTAAAGGGAGGCAACCGAGTTACCACATCTCGATGGCAGAAAGCTGAGCGTAGTAATTTCATCAAATATAGTTCGGAACTTAACCAAATATAAAGACTTTTGCAAACACATTAAAATATAATATATTTTTTTATAAATCATTCTAACAAATATCATTAATCATCATTATAATTGAACATCAGTTTTGTAGCATTCAAATAGATAGATACACTCAAAAAATCTACAGTGGAGGAATAAATTAAGAAGGCGTTGTGTGTGATTATTGAGAATAAACAACCTGCTCAAGAATCTGAAAACTACGGCGGCGTATTAGGGCCACTACAAACTTTTATTTATCTTGTACGAACAAGTTATTATCTTGTACGTACAAGTTAGTATCTTGTACGTACAAGATAGTATCTTGTACGTACAACTTAGTATCCTGTACGTACAACTTAGTATCTTGTACGTACAAGATAGTATAATGTTGAAACTCTCGGTATTAAAGGCTTTGGCTGGTTTACTCTCACAATGGCATCGCATGCTATACTTATATTACGTAAACTTTGTTTAAGCCAAAGGGAGAAAAGAATATATGTTGTGGAGTTGTAATGCTGTGATAAGTTTCCGAACACTTATATGTAAATGTTTATAACAGAGTATTTACTATGATCATCATTTGGACAATAATTGATGTGTGTATATATGTCTAATAAACACAAAAACACATATGAAATATTTTGTTTTGCTTTTGTTGTCTTTGCAATCAGTAACTCATTCGAATTAGGGCATAATGCCTAGGATTTTTTTCGGAGGCAGTTAATTATTTTCAATACTACTATTCTGAAGTAAAATAAATGCTCAAACATTTCCAATAATGGCACCATTGTGAAATATTTAACTTTTATTACTGAAGAAAATTACGAATTTGTTTAATAGATCAAACTTATCATTCATCGGAGATGTATCATATCCGTTTTATCACTAAATATATCTTATCTATAAAACAAGCGACTATACAGTTTTCTCGAAAGGAACTATACAGTGTCAGTTTCAAAATAATGCAAGTGACTATACAGTTTCAACTCATAATCCGGCAATTTCAAATTACGATTGTGAAAAAGATATTGTTCTCATTAATATATATTCATATTTTTAATATTGTCAAATAAGTTAATAAACCTGTGATCGTGCTTGAAGCAATGTAAAGTAGACCGACTATCTTTAATTACGAAAAATATCAGGCGGGTGACTCAATTCTGCGGTGATGAACAGCAGTTCAACTCAACTTGTATGTTCAAGATACTATCTTGTACGTACAAGATACTATCTTGTACGTACAAGATACTATAAGTTGTACGTACAAGATAGTAACTTGTACGTACAAGATACTAAGTTGTACGTACAAGATAATAACTTGTACGTACAAGAAACTAAGTTGTACGAACAAGATACTAACTTGTACGAACAAGATACTATCTTGTACGTACAAGATACTAAGTTGTACGTACAAGATACTATCTTGTACGTACAAGATACTAACTTGTACGTACAAGATAATAACTTGTACGTACAAGATAAATAAAATTTTGTAGTGGCCCTAATACGCCGCCGTAGAAAACGAAATAGTTCGAAGTAAACATTATCGCTGAGAAAATTATTGTAAATGAGGTTTTTTATCATTTCATACCTTCAATTAGCGTCTGAAAGTATCAAAACAACATTCAATTTTCATCGCGGATTGTTATTACCGTTTTGATGTGCTCAAGCTCGCCGAGCGTACCTATGATTGCTGTTTCACAGCATCAACAAGAGATCCCAGAGGGATTGATCTATATCTGGCAAATGAAAGAGGGATCCTTTCTCTGCTTTTCAAACTTTAACTTCGTTTTCTGCTTTTCAAACTTAACACTTCTTTTCTCTGCTTTTCAAATTTTTACTTTCAATATCTATGATGGTGGTCGGACATCTTGTTGACCGATCGGTCCCAAAAATGCAATAGACAGAACTAGGGCCCTAGAAGAACATACATGAAAATTTGAGAACGATCCCTTCAATACATTCTGATAAATAGCGGTAAGTAACTTTAACTTTCTAAATCAAACATGATTGCCTGGTTGCTATCTTGTTAACCGATTGGTCCCGAAATGCAATATGCGCAACTAGGGCCCTAGGGAAACCTACATATAAAATTTGAGAATGATCCCTTCTGTAATTTCAGAGAAATAGCTGTAAGAAACTTTAACTATCAAAATCCATGATGGCGGCAAGGTGGCCATCTTGGTAACAGATCAGTCCTAAAATACAATATGCACAACTACGGCCCTATGGGAACTTACATTTATTTGAGAATGATCCCTTCAGTAATTTCTGAGAAATAGCGGTGACAAACCTCAACTATCAAAATCCAAGATGGCTGCCTAGCGGCCATAATGTTTACCAATCTGTCTGAAAATAAGCATGACACTCCTAAGGCCCTAGGGGAACCTACTTATGAAATTTGAGGCAGATCCCTTCAGTACTTTTTGAGACATAACGGTAACAAGCATCAACTGTCAAAATCCAAGATGGCTGCCTGGCGGCCATATTGTACTTCCGATCAATCTCAAAATCAGCATGACACTTGGAGTGCCGTAGGGAAACCTACATATGAAATTTGAGACACTTCCTTGAGTTCTTTTGAGAAATAGCGGTAACAAACATCAAATTCCAAAATCCAAGATGGCTGCCTGGCGGCCATATTATTTTTCTGATCAATCTCAGAGCAGCATCGACGTTGGTCTCATCACAGGTTCGGCAATACGTAAGAACAAAGAATCTCCCAAGTGTGAGGAGAACATCATATTGTAAGTTGACAATACACGATGATGACAGGTAAGCAAATGTTTCAGTCCCATCTGGCCATGCAAGCCATGTTTTCCATGCAGATTTCTTTCCCTAGTTGGTAAAGAAGGATGCCACGTCGCAGCCTGTGAACGTATGGAAAAACAATAATCCTCGGGGAATCTGTGGGGCCAGCGCAGTGACAATCTCATGGATAGGGATATATCATAAATTCTTTCCAGTTCGAAATGCTACCCAAAGGGTTTCAATATCAAGTAAACTCCGAAATAGGGCAACCGCAAGTACAACGATATCGGTGACAACTGTTCTTATCATGACTGACGCGTATCAGCTTCTTCATGAGAACATGGTTGGAGCCCTTGAAGTTGTGTGTCAAAATTAGCCATTGACGTAACAACTGTGTCATTGACACATGTAGTAGATATTATGACCTTATCGCCAGTGCCCTTGGAAACGCACTTATGCCCCAGAAACTGGAAAAGCTCGTCTTCATTGTCATCATTTCGTAAGAAGTTCTTCCAGTTTCAAGGGGGGGTATTGCTTGCCATTCGTTTCCTCAAACCTGTCCCTCTGTTTATTCTCGTTGAGAGTTTTAGGCTATCCTCCATGTAGAAATCCCATACAAGGTCAACACGCTGTGACTTTTCCAGTTGCAAGAGTACATGTGGAATGAATATATCGTTTGCATATTCTCCAAAAGTTCTGGATTCTCCAACAGAGAGAAAGTGAACTACAGCCACTACATCTAAGACCTGCACATCCACAGAAGGGGCGACTGTCACTGAAAGTTCTTTCTTTGTGGATTCTAAGCATCCGATGAGATCGGACTTCTTTTCGTGTTTTAGTTGCCCAGATGAAGATAATGATGGTGGTTATTTCTGATTTTCATGTTTGAAGAATTCACCATCCCTCGTCTGAGAGGAAATATAGAGTCACCATCCCTCGTCTGAGAGGAAATATAGAGTCGAACAACGAACAGTCACTTCAAATTCCGATATTTTTTGTTTATCTTTGGTTTTTCCGCTTATTCTGGTCTACTGAAAAGAGGGTGTGAATTTCGTGGAACGGATGAGCTTAGTAATGTCTCATTTTTCTGTAGACTTTCTTCAGTAAAGATTCTGTACTTAGTTTCTCCTAGAGTTTGGATCCCTTGGATACTTTTAACCACAGCAACTAGCATAACAACCTGCAAATGAATCGTGACTAGGTTCTTAGTACGATCCAGTAAAGATTTTTCCATTTCATCCAGCGTTCAAACAAGAGAACGCGCATCTTCAGCAAATGCACTTTGATGGGTGGTACTCTGCTCATGATATTTGATGTTGCTTTTCGAGTGTGAAATGTCTTTCGTTTTCTCATATTCCTCGACAATATATATATAGTGGCCAATTGCGGTCCGGCCACCATCCACCTTCGCAAAGCACCTGCGTTTTCTTAAGTCCTATAGCTCCGCCATCACCTCTAATCTGGGTATTCATTTGTTCGTGTGCGTGATCCAGGCCAATAGCAGAATAAGAATTCCCGGTCTTATTGACAGGTGGCTTCAAAACTCACAACCATGTCATTATACCCTATTAATGTCCTGGTTTATATCAGAAACATATATACATATAGATTGGAAACTCCTTCTTTGTCTTTGTTGACAGGCAGCGGGACCTCAGGTTTATAAGCATTTTCCCTTGGCCAACTACTTTTAAGTGTATTCTTTTAAACATGATACTTTTACATCAATACAAAGTTTACACATTACATCATGGTTTGATGTGACCAATTTTCCCGGTTGATGTTATTTAATATTATTTTTGAAAGCATGAAAATCAGCAATTTTACCTGGTTTTTCGAAAATCAGACTTTCAAAACCGGAAGTGCATTTAATTTTATTAATGTATAAGTTAAAATATATTTTTTCTATCCAAAATTGTATTCAAACCATCTGAAAATTATTTAACTTTTATAACATGTCAAAGTTATTCTTCTGTATCTAACTATTTAAAAGTTTATCTAAAAACCATTAAGCACATGCAGAGGTACATCTGCCTATCGTAAAAATGGCGGAGTTGCCAATCTCTATGTATATATGTTTCTGTTTATATGGGACAAGGAAGTAATTGTCAAATTTTCGAGCCGATCTGCCCCCTTATCAAGGCACACAAAACGAACACGATAACATAATATGGTACGAACAGTAATTCGGGACAAAGAAAGTAGACAAATATATAACAGCACAATGGAGCACTATACACCCTTCGGCAGTGGCAGCCGAAGGCCGGATATACCAAATGTAGCCATGCTGTTCGGCAGAACGCTAAAATATGAGCGATGACTAGAAAGCGTGCCACGTGTGAAGTCAAATGTGTGGCGAAATTTATATGTAGTGCTCATTTGTATAGGATGCAAATTTAGTCGCCTATCTCCTCGGTGTGTGTGTGTGTGTGTGTGTGTGTGTGTGTGTGTGTGTGGGCAAAGGAGCAAAGTCCTAAACTTAGTCGCCTTTTGCTGGGCAGAGCATATGCAAAGGATCAAAAAAGCGTAGAACAGAACGAGAAAATGCTGGAAGTAGGGATAGGTAATTGAAAAGCGAGTGATCAATTGATGTCAATATGTAATACATATACATTTAACGTTCGTTAATGCCTTTGGGATACCGGGTCTGTGGATAGGTAATCCAGAATCTCTCTCGATCGACGCTTGGTTTGTGTCCAGTAGGAACAGTGCTCAATTGCAATCACCTGATTTATTAATATACACAATAAACTATATACCTACATATTGTACCTACGTATTGTACTAGGCATTCTCTTGTTAAAACTATTTTTGTGTCAAAACAAAATTAAAGAGAAATAGTTATTTTTCATGAACACAAACAAACTTGAGTATTAAAGGCCTACTATACGTAAATTTTCAGGGTTATTTTATTACAATCACAAATATTTACAAGAAAATTACAACATCTCGATAAAATGACGACTAAAGCCAGGTAAGTTGTAACTGAGACCAACTCTGAATTTTTGAAAAAATGAAACATGAAAAAATAAAACAATCAATGTGGCCCACAATAAATACACACCCAAATGATTTCAAGAAGTTCACGATCTCAGGAAATACCATGTGACGCTATCAACTTCGCATGGGAAAAAAACGAAACAAACATGTTATCCGCAGTAGAAAATGTGTAGGTTTGTCTATATAAAACACTTTGGTAATTGTTGGTTTGTCTATATAAAACACTTTGGTAATTGTCGGTTTGTCTATATAAAACACTTTGGTAATTGTCGGTTTGTCTATATAAAAAACTTTGGTAATTGTCGGTTGTATTGTATGTTTGTGATCACAAAACAAGAGGCCCATGGGCCTTAAGGATGTACTCCTCTGAGAAGTCAAAATTTTCTTGTATTAAACTTTTTTTTCTCATATAGATTTTTGGAAATAGGAGTTCATGTTATAAACGAAAATGGAAGAAAAAACATATGTCCGTGTGCTCGTTTTTGAGATATTGTCACTCAAAGATACCTAGTTGACAAAATATTGGATTTTATGGGAATTTTGCGGTTTTGACCATATACACATGAGATTAAAGTCATAATTTCCTATCGAGGTGTTTGATATGTATGGATGTTTGTAGAATTTATTTTCCAGTAGTCTTCTTTAAAAACATACCAGTTTTGATTAATAAGACTAATATTTTTTCTCAGAATAACAACATATGCTACCCCTACCCCTTAATTTTGAGCTAAAAAATGCACCATTTTCAGCCATTTTTGCCAAATTTAACCCTTTATAGAAAAAGTTCTGGTATTAAACTTTTGTTCATATTTTGCATATCAACAGGGAAAGGGTTGTTCTTTCTAAATCAGGCAGAAAAATTGGGTACATTTACATGTCATGCACTTACAGAAGTTCTATTTGGTTCTCTGTGTGTGGACATTTACATGTATGCATTACAGAAGTTCTATTGGTTTTCTGTGTATGGACATTTACATGTAATGCATTACAGAAGTTCTATTGGGTTTCTGGTGTAGGGAACTTTTACATGTATACAATACAGAAGTTTATTGGTTTCTGTGTGGGGGACATGTACTTGTTAGCATTACAGAAGTTCTATTGGTTTCTGTGTGGAGACATATACATGTATGCATTACAGAAGTTCTATTGGTTTCTGTGATGGGACATTTACATGTATGCATTACAGAAGTTTCTATTGGTTCTGTGTTGGGACATTAACATGTATGCATTACAGAAGTTCTATTGGTTTTCCTGTGTGTGGACCTTTACATGTATGCATTACAGAAGTTCTATTGGTTTCTGTGTAGGGACATTTACATGTATGCATTACAGAAGTTCTCTATTGGTTTCTGTGTGGGGAACATTAACATGTATGCATTACAGAAGTTCTATTGGTTTCTTGTGTGTGGAGCCTTTACATGTATGCAATTACAGAAGTTCTATTGGGTTTCTGGGTGTAGGGACATTTACATGTATGCATTACAGAAGTTCTATTGGTTTCTGTGTGGGGACATTAACATGTATGCATTACAGAAGTTCTATTGATTTTCTGTGTGGGGACATTTACATGTATGCATTACAGAAGTTCTATTGGTTTCTGTGTAGGGACATTTACATGTATGCATTACAGAAGTTTCTATTGGTTTCTGTGTAGGGGGCATTTACATGTATGCATTACAAAAGTTCTATTGGTTTCTGTGTGTGGGACATTTACATGTATGCATTACAGAATTCTATTGGTTTCTGTGTGTGGACATTTACATGTATGCATTACAGAAGTTCTATTGGTTTTCTGTGTGGGGACATTTACATGTATGCATTACAGAAGTTCTATTGGTTTCTGTATGGAGACATTTACATGTATGCATTACAGAAGTTTTATTGGTTTCTGTATGGGGGACATATTACATGTATGCATTACAGAAGTTTTATTGGTTTCTGTGTGGGGAATATTTACATGTATGCATTACGGAAGTTCTATTGGTTTCTGTGTGTGGACATTTACATGTATGCATTACAGAAGTTCTATTGGTTTCTGTGTGTGGACATTTATATGTATGCATTACAGAAGTTCTATTGAGATCTGTGTAGGGACATTTACATGAATGCATTACAGAAGTTCTATTGGTTTCTTGTGGGGACATTTACCATGTATGCATTACAGACGTTTCTAATTGTTTCTGTGTAGGGACATTTACATGTATGCATTACAGACGTTTTATTGGTTTTCTGTGTAGGGACATTTACATGTATGCATTACAGAAGTTCTATTGGTTTCTGTGTTGGGACATTTATATGTATGCATTACGGAAGTTCTATTTGGTTTCTGTGTAGGGACATTTACATGTATGCATTACAGAAGTTCTATTGGTTCTCTGTGTGGAGACATTTACATGTATGCATTATAGAGGAGTTCTATTGGTTTCTGTGTGTGGACATTTACATGTATGCATTACAGAAGTTTACTTGGTTTCTTGTGTGGGGACATTTACATGTATAACATTACAAAAGTTTTATTGGTTTCTGTGTGGGGAACTATACATGTATGCATTACAGAAGTTTTATTGGTTTCTGTGTAGGGACATTTACATGTATACATTACAGAAGTTCTATTGGTTTCTGTGTGGGGACATGTACCTGTATGCATTACAGAAGTTCTATTGGTTACTGTGTTGAGACATATACATGTATGCATTACAGAAGTTCTATTGGTTTCTGTGTAGGGACATTTACATGTATACATTACAGAAGTTCTATTGGTTTCTGTGTGGGGACATTTACATGTATGCATTACGGAAGTTCTATTGGTTTCTGTGTGTGGACATTTACATGTATGCATTACAGAAGTTCTATTGGTTTCTGTGTGTGGACATTTATATGTATGCATTACAGAAGTTCTATTGATTTCTGTGTAGGGACATTTACATGTATGCATTACAGAAGTTCTATTGATTTCTGTGTAGGGACATTTACATGTATGCATTACAGAAGTTCTATTGGTTTCTGTGTGGGGACATTTACATGTATGCATTACAGACGTTCTATTGGTTTCTGTGTAGGGACATTTACATGTATGCATTACAGACGTTCTATTGGTTTCTGTGTAGGGGCATTTACATGTTTGCATTACAGAAGTTCTATTGGTTTCTGTGTAGGGGCATTTACATGTATGCATTACAGAAGTTCTATTGGTTTCTGTGTAGGGACATTTACATGTATGCATTACAGAATTTCTATTGGTTTCTGTGTGTGGACATTTACATGTATGCATTACAGAAGTTTTATTGGTTTCTGTGTAGGGACATTTACATGTATGCATTACAGAAGTTCTATTGGTTTCTGTGTGGGGACATTTACATGTATGCATTACAGAAGTTCTATTGGTTTCTGTGTAGGGGCATTTACATGTATGCATTACAGAAGTTCTGTTGGTTTCTGTG
The DNA here is from genome assembly GCA_004382745.1 of Argopecten irradians irradians. Classification (NCBI taxonomy): domain Eukaryota; kingdom Metazoa; phylum Mollusca; class Bivalvia; order Pectinida; family Pectinidae; genus Argopecten; species Argopecten irradians. The sequence goes on from SAYR01004905.1 coordinate 207,409, forward strand.
TGTGGACATTTACATGTATGCATTACAGAAGTTCTATTGGTTTCTGTGTGGGGACATTTACATGTATGCATTACAGAAGTTTTATTGGTTTCTGTGAGGGGACATATACATGTATGCATTACAGAAGTTTTATTGGTTTCTGTGTAGGGACATTTACATGTTTCATAACAGAAGTTATTATTTGGTTTCTGTTTGAGACATTTACATGTATGCATTACAGAAGTTCTATTGGTTTCTGTGTATGGACATTTACATGTATGCATTACAGAAGTTCTTATGGTTTCTGTGTAGGAACTTTTACATGTATACCATTACAGAAGTTCTATTGGTTTCTTGTTGGGGACATTTGCATGTATGCATTACAGAGTTCCTATTGGTTTCTGTGTGGAGACATATACATGTATGCATTACAGAAGTTCTATTGGTTTCTTGTGATAGGGACATTTACATGTATGCATTACAGAAGTTCTATTGGTTTTCTGTGTTGGGACATTTACATGTATGCATTACAGAAGTTCTATTGGTTTTCTGCGTGTGGACCTTGACATGTACGCATTACAGAAGTTCTATTGGTTTCTGTGAGGGACATTTACATGTATTGGATTACAGAAGTTCTATTGTTTGGTGTGGGGGACATTTACATGTATGCATTACAAAGTTCTATTGGTTTCTGTGTAGGGACATTTACATGTATGCATTACAGAAGTTCTATTGGTTTCTGTGTTGGGACATTTACATGTATGCATTACAGAAGTTCTATTGGTTTCTGTGTGTGGACATTTACATGTATGCATTACAGAAGTTTTATTGGTTTCTGTGTGGGTACATTTACATGTATGCATTACAGAAGTTCTATTGGTTTCTGTGTGGAGACATATACATGTATGCATTACAGAAGTTTTATTGGTTTCTGTGTAGGGACATTTACATGTATACATTACAGAAGTTCTATTGGTTTCTGTGTGGGGACATGTACCTGTATGCATTACAGAAGTTCTATTGGTTACTGTGTTGAGACATATACATGTATGCATTACAGAAGTTCTATTGGTTGCTGTGTAGGGACATTTACATGTATACATTACAGAAGTTCTATTGGTTTCTGTGTGGGGACATTTATATGTATGCATTACAGAAGTTCTATTGGTTTCTGTGGTGTTGACATTTACATGTTATGCATTACAGAAGTTCCTATCGGTTTCTGTGTAGTGACATTTACATGTAAACATTACAGAAAGTTCTATTGGTTTCTGTGTTGGGACATTTACATGTATGTATTACAGAAGTTCTATTGGTTTTCTGTGTAGGGAACATTTACATGTATGCATTACAGAAGTTCTATTGGTTTTCTGTGTAGAGACTTTACATGTATACATTACAGAAGTTTCTGTTGGTTCTGTGTGGGGTCATTTTACATGTATGCATTACAGAAGTTCTATTGGTTTCTGTGTAGGGACATTTACATGTATGCATTACAGAAGTTCTATTGGTTTCTGTGTGGGACATTTACATGTATGCATTACAAAAGTTTTATTGGTTTCTGTGTGGGGACATATACATGTATGCATTACAGAAGTTTTATTGGTTTCTGTGTAGGGACATTTACATGTATGCATTACAGAAGTTCTTATTGGTTTCTGTGTGGGGACATTTACTTGTATGCATTACAGAAGTTCTATTGGTTTCTGTGTGGGACATATCATGTAATGCATTACAGAAGTTCTATGGTTTCTGTTTGGAGACATTTAACATGTATGCATTACAGAAGTTCTATTGGTTTCTGTGTGTGGACATTTACATGTATGCATTACAGAAGTTCTATCGGTTTCTGTGTAGTGGACATTTACATGTAAACATTACAGAAGTTCTATTGGTTTCTGTGTGTGGACATTTGACATGTATGGCATATACAGAAGTTCTATTTGTTTCTGTGTCGGGACATTTACATGTATGCATTACAGAAGTTTTATTGGTTTCTGTGGTTTTCTTGTGCACAGGACATTACCTGTAAAAATCTTGCCACACAGCACAGATCATTTCCACTCCTGGGTTTTTTTCTTGCATGTCTATCTAACGCCTTATTATACCTGTATAGGTTTTTGAACAATATATACCCATTCATTGGGATTAGATTTCAGTAATAGTCAAAATGAAAATTAAGGGAATTCACTCTGAAAAATCTTTAATATAATGTGTTTGTGTTTGTTTCAGACGCCTGGGCAGAAATATGAATATAGATACCTTTTTGTGGAACTATATGGTTACCCCCACCTCGCACATTCATTATACAGGACAACAGATAATGACCAGTGGTCATGAAAAGACTGTGTACTAAAGATAACACATAATGACCAGTGGCCAATAAAGACAATTTTCCATTGAAAGCCTGTGTGGTTTTAATATCTATAACATTATAAAAATCACTAACTACCTCCTCTCCAATGGGAAGGGTTGAACCTTTAAATCCTTTTATCTTAAATCATGTTTCGCACAACGAACTCTACAAAGTTTGTGTTCTGAAGTCTGTGTTGAAATTCAGATATGATACACCAATAAAGTGAAGAAGAACAAATATGGTGTGATTGAAGTTCAAAATTTTAATGGATTAAGAGTTTATAGCTTACAGTTAAAATTAAGGGTTACATTGCTGTGTTAAAGGCCCATTTATACATAACTATTCAGTTTTTGAGTCACCTGAGACGAAGTCTCAAGTGACCTATTCTAATCGCCTTTTTGTCCGTTGGTCGTGCGTCGTCCGTCGTGCGTCGTGTGTCGTGCGTCGTATGTCCGTTAACAATTTACATTTTCGACTTCTTCTCCAAAACTGCTGAAGCAAATTTCAATGAAATTTTGCACAAACCTTCTAAGGCATAAGGCCAATCAAAATTGTGAATTATATGGGCCCACCCCCCAGGGGGCTGTGGGAGGGGCCAAAAGGGGTAAAATTTCAAAAAATCTTCTTCTCACTCACGATGTGGTAGAATCAAAATACTCTTCAATAGATAGAAAGGTCTTACAGGTCCTTTACCAAAATTTGTGATTATATGACCCTGGGGTCTCTAGTTTCCCCCTGGGGAGGGGGTTAAGTTTAACTATACTTTATATTGAGAGAAAACACTTTTTTGCGCATTATTTGGTCATTTGTAATAGGAAATGAGTCAAATGTTGTCAGAATTATCAGTATGAGATGGCCATTTAAATTCTATTAACAATTTTCTATGACTGACCCCCAGGGGCCTTAAGGGCGGGGTCCAAAAGGGGTCAAATAGGCTAAAACTTTCAAAAATCTTCTTCTGAAATTCTGGAAAATGGTAGAATCAAATACTTTTCAAAATAGAAAGGTCTTAAGGTCCTTTACAAAAATTGTGAATTATATGACCCTGGGGTCTCACGTTTCCCCCTGGGGAGGGGGGTCAAGTTTACTATAGTTTAATATATGGGAAAACACATTTATGAGCATTTTTTGCTCAATTTTCATTGGAAATGGATCAAACTTGGTTAAAATTATTAGCCTGAGATAGCATTTTAATATTCATATCCACATTGGTTCTGGCCAACCCCCTGGGGGCAGAGGGACGGGGCTAAAAAAAGGGTCAAATAGGCAAAACTTTCAAAAATCTTCTTCTGAAATTCTGGAAAATGGTAGAATCAAATACTTTTCATAAATAGAAAGGTCTTAAGGTCCTTTACAAAAATTGTGAATTATATGACCTGGGGTCTCACGTTTCCCCCTGGGGAGGGGGTCAAGTTTACTATAGTTTTTATATAGGGAAAAACACATTTATGAGCATTTTTTGCTCATTTCATTGGAAATGAGTCAAACTTGGTTAAAATTATTAGCCTGAGATACATTTTTAATATCATATCCACATTGGTTCTGGATTCCGCCCTGCGCGACCCCTGGGGGAGAGGGACGGGGCTAAAAAAGGGTCAAATAGGCTAAAACCTTCAAAAATCTTCTTCTGAAATTCTGGAAATGGTATAATCAAATACACTTTATAGATAAAAAGGTCTTAAAGTTTGTTTATAAAAATTGTAAATTATATGACCTCTGGGATCTCCTGTTTCTCCTTGGGGAGGGGGTCAAGTTTACTGTAGTTTATATAGGAAAAACACATTAATGAGCATTTTTTGCTGAATTTTCATAGGAAATGAGTCAAACTTGGTTAAAATTATTTAGCCTGAGATAGCATTTTAATATCATATCCACATTGGTCCTGGCCGCCCCCTGGGGGTAAGAGGGGCGGGGATAAAAAAGGGTCAAATAGGCTAAACTTCAAAAATCTTCTAAAATTCTGGATATAGTAGAATCAAATAATTATAGATGGAAAGGTCTTCAGGTTGTTTTATAAAAATTGGTGAATTATATGACCTTGGGGTCTTACGTTACCCCCTGGGGAGGGGTCAAGTTTGCTTTAGTTTATATAGGAAAAGACATATTTGTGAACATTATTTTGCCCAATTTTCGTAGGAAATTAGTCAAACTTGATTAGAATTATTAGCCTAAGATATAGCATTTTAACATCCATATCCGTCCTCGATGACCCCCTGGGGGACCAGAGGGGCAGGACCAAACAGGGTCAAATTGATTAAAATTTCAAAAATACTCTCTCTCTAAGTTCACCAAGGTTTGATGGAAGCAAATACTCTTCATAGTCTAAAAAAGGTCAAATTTATAAATCACTGACCAACTTCAAGGCCCAGCAATAGAGCATATAGTGTTTTTATGTCTTTCATTTGTTTTATTATTTGTTTTCATTATATATTCTAACTCAGGTGACCGCTTAAGGTTGTATTCTTCTGAGGTTTCAGTCCCGTTGAAGTCTCGTTTCGACATAGATCAAAGAAGTTTATGAGATTTTAAGATAAAATCTATCAATATCTTTAGGCAAGTTGCCAGTTGCAAATTCTGTCAAAAATTACATTTCTATTTTTAGTAGATTTTTTTATACGGGAGACTTTAGAAATGGTCCATTTGGCCGGCCATTTTGAAATGTGTCTTTTTTCGCTTTGAATAGCGCCACAGTTTTACCATTTTTTACTGAATTGTTTTTACGTAAATCATCACTGCGCCAGTATTTTTAGCTGTATCGAACTAATTTTTGCTGTAAATCGTTACTGGGTTCGTGGTATTTAAAATATTGAGCATTAATGTGTGAAATGATACACCTTTTGTCACTTTATTTTGACATTTAATGGTAATTTGGGCACTTTTATTTTTTTACTCCAAAATACTGAAAAATAACAAATATTCAAATGGGGCAAAAAAAGTAAGCACACGGACCCCTT
>SAYR01004905.1:212722-234369 GCA_004382745.1 Argopecten irradians irradians
CGTGTGGCGGACATTTTACATGTATGCATTACAGAAGTTCTATTGGTTTCTGTGTGTGGACATTTTACATGTATGCATTACAGAAGTTCTATTGGTTTCTGTGTGTGGACATTTATATGTATGCATTACAGAAGTTCTATTGGATTTCTGTGTAGGACATTTACATGTATGCATTACAGAAAGTTCTATTGATTTCTGTGTAGGGACATTTACATGTATGCATTACAGAAGTTCTATTGGTTTCTTGTGTGGGAACATTTACATGTATGCATTACAAGACGTTCTATTGGTTTTCTGTGTAGGGACATTTACATGTATGCATTACAGACGTTCTATTGGTTTCTGTGTAGGGCATTTACATGTTTGCATTACAGAAGTTCTATTGGTTTCTGTGTGAGGGCATTTACATGTATGCATTACAGAAGTTCTATTGGTTTCTGTGTAGGGACATTTACATGTATGCATTACAGAATTTCTATTGGTTTCTGTGTGTGGACATTTACATGTATGCATTACAGAAGTTTTATTGGTTTCTGTGTAGGACATTTACATGTATGCATTACAGAAGTTCTATTGTTTTCTGTGTGGGGACATTTACATGTATGCATTACAGAAGGTTCTATGGTTTCTGTGTAGGGGCATTTACATGTATGCATTACAGAAGTTCTATTGGTTTCTGTGTGTGGACATTTACATGTATGCATTACAGAAGTTCTATTGGTTTCTGTGTGGGGACATTTACATGTATGCATTACAGAAGTTTTATTGGTTTCTGTGAGGGGACATATACATGTATGCATTACAGAAGTTTTATTGGTTTCTGTGTAGGGACATTTACATGTATACATAACAGAAGTTCTATTGGTTTCTGTTTGGAGACATTTACATGTATGCATTACAGAAGTTCTATTGGTTTCTGTGTATGGACATTTACATGTATGCATTACAGAAGTTCTATTGGTTTCTGTGTAGGAACTTTTACATGTATACATTACAGAAGTTCTATTGGTTTCTTGTGGGGGACATTTGCATGTATGCATTACAGAAGTCCTATTGGTTTCTGTGTGGAGGACATATACATGTATGCATTACAGAAGTTCTATTGGTTTCTGTGTAGGGACATTTACATGTATGCATTACAGAAGTTCTATTGGTTTCTGTGTTGGGACATTTACATGTATGCATTACAGAAGTTCTATTGGTTTCTGCGTGTGGACCTTGACATGTACGCATTACAGAAGTTCTATTGGTTTCTGTGTAGGGACATTTACATGTATGGATTACAGAAGTTCTATTGGTTTCTGTGTGGGGACATTACATGTATGCATTACAAAAAGTTCTATTGGTTTCTGTGTAGGGACATTTACATGTTATGCATTACAGAAGTTCTATTGGTTTCTGTGTTGGGACATTTACATGTATTGCATTACAGAAGTTCTATTTGGTTTCTGTGTGTGGACATTTACATGTATGCATACAGCGAAGTTTTTAATTGGTTTTCTGTGTACACAGAAACCAATAGAACTTCTGTAATGTATACATGTAAATGTCCCTACACAGAAACCAATAGAACTTCTGTAATGCATACATGTATATGTCGCAACACAGTAACCAATAGAACTTCTGTAATGCATACAGGTACATGTCCCCACACAGAAACCAATAGAACTTCTGTAATGTATACATGTAAATGTCCCTACACAGAAACCAATAAAACTTCTGTAATGCATACATGTATATGTCCCCACACAGAAACCAATAAAACTTTTGTAATGTATACATGTAAATGTCCCCACACAGAAACCAATAGAACTTCTGTAATGCATACATGTAAATGTCCACACACAGAAACCAATAGAACTTCTGTAATGCATACATGTAAATGTCTCCACACAGAAACCAATAGAACTTCTGTAATGCATACATGTAAATGTCCCTACACAGAAACCAATAGAACTTCCGTAATGCATACATATAAATGTCCCAACACAGAAACCAATAGAACTTCTGTAATGCATACATGTAAATGTCCCTACACAGAAACCAATAGAACGTCTGTAATGCATACATGTAAATGTCCCTACACAGAAACCAATAGAACGTCTGTAATGCATACATGTAAATGTCCCCACACAGAAACCAATAGAACTTCTGTAATGCATTCATGTAAATGTCCCTACACAGATCTCAATAGAACTTCTGTAATGCATACATATAAATGTCCACACACAGAAACCAATAGAACTTCTGTAATGCATACATGTAAATGTCCACACACAGAAACCAATAGAACTTCCGTAATGCATACATGTAAATATCCCCACACAGAAACCAATAAAACTTCTGTAATGCATACATGTATATGTCCCCATACAGAAACCAATAAAACTTCTGTAATGCATACATGTAAATGTCTCCATACAGAAACCAATAGAACTTCTGTAATGCATACATGTAAATGTCCCCACACAGAAACCAATAGAACTTCTGTAATGCATACATGTAAATGTCCACACACAGAAACCAATAGAACTTTTGTAATGCATACATGTAAATGCCCCTACACAGAAACCAATAGAACTTCTGTAATGCATACATGTAAATGTCCCTACACAGAAACCAATAGAACTTCTGTAATGCATACATGTAAATGTCCCCACACAGAAATCAATAGAACTTCTGCAATGCATACATGTTAATGTCCCCACACAGAAACCAATAGAACTTCTGTAATGCATACATGTAAATGTCCCTACACAGAAACCAATAGAACTTCTGTAATGCATACATGTAAAGGTCCACACACAGAAACCAATGGAACTTCTGTAATGCATACATGTTAATGTCCCAACACAGAAACCAATAGAACTTCTGTAATGCATACATGTAAATGTCCCTACACAGAAACCAATAGAACTTCTGTAATGCATACATGTAAATGTCCCCACACAGAAACCAATAGAACTTCTGTAATGCATACATGTAAATGTCCCCACACAGAAACCAATAGAACTTCTGTAATGCATACATGTAAATGTCCCTACACAGAAACCAATAGAACTTCTGTAATGCATACATGTAAATGTCCCCACACAGAAACCAATAGAACTTCTGTAATGCATACATGTAAATGTCCCTACACAGAAACCAATAGAACTTCTGTAATGCATACATGTAAATGTCCCCACACAGAAACCAATAGAACTTCTGTAATGCATACATGTAAATGTCCCTACACAGAAACCAATAGAACTTCTGTAATGCATACATGTAAATGTCCCCACACAGAAACCAATAGAACTTCTGTAATGCATACATGTAAATGTCCCTACACAGAAACCAATAGAACTTCTGTAATGCATACATGTAAATGTCCCAACACAGAAACCAATAGAACTTTTGTAATGCATACATGTAAATGTCCCCACACAGAAACCAATAGAACTTCTGTAATGCATACATGTATATGTCTCCACACAGAAACCAATAGAACTTCTGTAATGCATACAAGTACATGTCCCCACACAGAAACCAATAGAACTTCTGTATTGTATACATGTAAAAGTTCCTACACAGAAACCAATAGAACTTCTGTAATGCATACATGTAAATGTCCATACACAGAAACCAATAGAACTTCTGTAATGCATACATGTAAATGTCCACACACAGAAACCAATAGAACTTCTGTAATGCATACATGTAAATGTACCCACACAGAAAACCAATAAAACTTCTGTAATGCATACATGTAAATGTCCCGACACAGAAACCAATAGAATTTCTGTAATGCATACATGTAAATGTCCCAACACAGAAACCAATAGAACTTCTGTAATGCATACATGTAAATGTCCACACACAGAAAACAAAAGAACTTCTGTAATGCATACATGTATATGTCCCTACACAGAAACCAATAGAATTTCTGTAATGCATACATGTATATGTCTCCACACAGAAACCAATAAAACTTCTGTAATGCACACATGTAAATGTCTCCACACAGAAACCAATAAAACTTCTGTAATGCATACGTGTGAATGTCCCCACACAGAAACCAATAGAACTTGTGTAATGCATACATGTATATTTCTCCACACAGAAACCAATAAAACTTCTGTAATGCATACATGTAAATGTCCACACACAGAAACCAATAGAACTTCTGTAATGCATACATGTTAATGTCCCTACACAGAAACCAATAGAACTTCTGTAATGCATACATGTAAATGTCCCTACACAGAAACCAATAGAACTTCTGTAATGCATACATGTAAAGGTCCACACACAGAAACCAATAGAACTTCTGTAATGCATACATGTATATGTCCCCACACAGAAACCAATAAAACTGCTGTAATGCATACGTGTGAATGTACCAACACAGAAACCAATAAAACTTCTGTAATGCATACGTGTGAATGTACCCACACAGAAACCAATAAAACTTCTGTTATGCATACATGTAAATGTCCCTACACAGAAACCAATAGAACTTCTATAATGCATACATGTAAATGTCCCCACTTCCCCTTGAGGGGAGAACATGTAATAATCTGTATACAGTAACCATTTGCCTGCCTCCTTTTTCCAGACAGGTTTGACAATAGTTCTTCCAAACATTTTCCTTTAAGTTAAAATGAGCTTTTCTGGACTTGTGAATGTTTGACCTGAACTTTGTACTTCTAACTGAACTTTGCCTTTTGTCGACCTGTGGACATTTGACCTTACCCTTTGTACTTCTAACTGAACTTTGCCTTTTGTGGACATGTGGACATTTGACCTTACCCTTTGTACTTCTATTTGAACTTTGCCTTTTGTGGACATGTGGACATTTGACCTAACCCTTTGCAATTCAAACTGAACTTTGCCTTTTGCGGACTTGTAGACATTTGACCTTACCCTTTGTACTTCTAACTGAACTTTGCCTTTCTTGGACTTTCGGACATTTGACCTTACTCTTTGTACTTTTAACTGAACTTTGCCTTTCGTGACCTTGTAGACATTTGACCTTACCCTTTGTACTTCTATTTGAACTTTGCCTTTCATGGACTTTCGGACATTTTACCTTACCCTTTGTACTTCTAACTGAACTTTGCCTTTCCTTTCATGCCCCTCGATGTAAAACACCATCCTCATATACTGCATGCCATCCTTTTCAAATTCAACATGGCTGAAAAAACAAAAGGTATAAAAATCCTGTCTGTAAGACTTGAGCACACCACATATCAAAATAGGAAAGGATGGGACAGACAGGATCAACATTGTACACCTAAATAAATTTTATTGCAAGCACCAAAAAATATGCTTCTTGCAACAAGGATCTTAACAGTGATTAATTTTAGCAGCAGGGGGTCTTTTGTTTGTCTGTTTAATTTGTTATGAAGTATATTGGAATTCTTCTCCACCATCTTGAGCTGTTGGAGAACAGCAAAGCTCGCCTATTCAGAAGAAGATAATGTTCAAGTATTTACTATTTAAAAATATCAAGCAGTGCCCTCAGTCAAAAAACCCCGAAAGGGCTCCAAATTGGTTGTATTATCACGTTCAGTATCCATACACATTAGGAAAATAAAATCATAAACATTTATGATGACTTAAGCTTAAACAATAGACAAAATAGAAACTTGCTCAAAAACTTTAACAGACTCAAAAAACCCCTAAAGGGCCCCAAATTGGTTGTATTATCACGTTCAGTATCCATACACATTAGGAAAATAAAATCATAAACATTTATGATGACTTAAGCTTAAACAATTGACGAAATAGAAACTTGCTCAAAATCTTTAACGTGAAATGGGACACCAACGCTGACGCCGGCGCAGGGGTGACAACATTAGCTCCCCCTATTCTTTGAATAGGTGAGCTAACAAACTTTAACGTGAAATGGGACGCCAACGCTGACGCCGACGCCAACGCCAAAGCCGACGCCGGGGTGACAACATAAGCTCCCCCTATTCTTCGATTAGGCGAGCTAACAATGATCATTGTATTACCGCACTAAACATGTATTAAATGTCTTGTTGGTCCAGACTACAGTTTTGCTAAATATTCAATATATTCTTTTTTAAACAGTTTTAGATAACTCAAAATTAACTCTGGTCTGGCTGGCTTTGCGTTAAAATGGTTTGTCTGTCTGTAACTCAGAAAAGTCTATGTAAAATAGATTGTGATATGTACCAAGTCCTAGTCACAACTGTTTAAACCTACCTGGTGTGTCTTCTTCTCCCTCGTCTAGTTTCTTCTCCATAACATTTAACTGGTTCTCCTAGCACATCCATAAGCTTAAAACACAGAGACATTATCAGATGTAAAACTTGACCAAGTCTGACGTCTATTTCATTTCAAAATATTTTATTGTCTGATGTTAAAGACAATCAGAATTTGGCAACAGGTAACATGCCTATACATGCCCTCTCCTTACATATTAGTGTTAATTGCTATTTTATCTAATGATGTTGATATCCTATAACATCAAGCTAGATATTGATAAACATCATATACAAAATGTCTCCTAGTTTATACACTGTATCATTAGGCCATTCCAATTTGATTTCTTGTTCTTCGGATTTTGAAATTTTAAACAAGCTGAGGATGTTGGTGTGATGATTTTATTTCGTCATCGACAGTAATTGCATATCCAGTTCAAATCTTTGTCATTTTATTAGATATAAGAATTTACATATGAAGCCGTATTCATGTCTAAAGTACAACTTCTATATCTTAATCATTTGAAATGTCTTCTCAATTCTAGAAAGTTTAACAAGTTCATTCCTTTCTAAGAAGTATTATCTTAAACTGAAATAAACATTAAAATACATGAACAGAAACATTGTATTGGATTTACCTCTGTATTCTGTTTACATAACTCAAAGGCATTACTATAGATCCCTCTTGGACTTTGACTGGAAAATACCTCTTTCCCAATGATATACAGCAAACTTCCTATTGATGGTAAAATGTTTCATTTAAGTTTAATCAAATCAATAAAATGCAAAATATACCTAGAGGTGTTAAAATAAAATATAAATACTGTATAGCCTAAATCAAATTATTTTTAATTATCCAATTCATGTACCGTGTATGCCAACACAAGCCAGCAAGAGAGAACTTCTCTTTAGTTTACCACTAGTAATCAAGTGGTGATGACTATGTTCCCTAGTGGAGGCAGTCATTAAGTTTATATGAAATCCTGCACTTTCTCACATTAATATCCAATTTTACTACAATTCAGTTCAATTAAACATAAATATTCACGATGGTTGCAACCAGGCTGTGAACACACATGTACTAGCTGTGATAACATACAGTTGGTAGTAGACTAAAGGTTACACATTGTGCACACGGTGTGAACTACGAGTGGACACGGAGTGCACGAGGTTTAGACTACAGGTAGACACGGAGTGCACTACGTGTGAACACGGTGTCCACTACAGGTGGACATCGTGTCCAGGTAAAATATCCACTACATCCAGACCACAGACAGACTAGATGATGTGCCACAGAAATATGAGAAAATATGTATTCATTGGACTTTAACAGATAGAAATAGTTATTGCGATCAGAAACATAATATTTATTGCAACATAAAAATTGCCGTTAATTACTGGAAATCATTCGTAGTGTAATGTTTATTTGAATAGATACATATAAAGTAAAATGTATCAACATATATTATCATACAATTTAATTTATAAATAAGGACGTTAATTATAGAATTTATAAAAGCAAATTAACTGCGTTGCAAATTAACTGCGTACGGTAAACCACATACTAGTTATGTCTCATCAATGGATAGTTCCCAGTAAAAACTATTTTTCTTAGCTAGTGATAAGTAGTTTAAAGATGAAATTCTTTTTCGTACGCATAAAGTGATGAACCTCGCGTGGAGTAAGATTTTTAGTATAAGCAAATCATCGCTAAAGAGATATTTTGATCGGCAAATTATTTTGATTAAAAAGAATATATTGATGGACATAATAAAAACAAGGACATATAAACATACACAAATTCTTCATAAAATGTTAAACTATGTATGTATGGAATATAGTTTTCTAAACGGCAAGGTGCGCAAAATAGTTTGTATAATACGTATACATTTGCTACATGAAACCTGGCGCGTTGCAAAGCATTGGAAAAATGAGAAATCGTCCATAGACATTAAAAATCGGCATTAGAAATTACACTTTATTACACTCAACCGATTGAGGAACCTGTAAGCACTGGCTTAAGAAAGCAAAATAATATTATCAGGCATGTGGCTGTTCGTGAGCATCACCAGTGTTCAAAGGACCGATTGCTAAAATGTAGGTCACATGTCTGATAACAAATCAAACAGACAGAATCAAAATAAATCCAACTTCTACCCATTTAAACTGTAGATTCATAGTTGTTGATTAGATTGTGAATTCGTCATAATTATTTTAATTCTAGAAACCTTGATAATTTGACAATTTGACAATATTCTAATCTGACCTTCTTTTACAAACCGCGTGAGTTATATGATAACAATATTAATGTATGATCCATACATGTAGTATATTGTTCACTTAAATTTGCCTGCTCGAAAGGTAGACCCATAGGCTAGGACTGCAGTTGCCATGGTCACTTGGACTTCATACGGTTCCATCAACCACACGGGTATGATAATCTAAATTACCTAACATTGGTCAGAGTGGGGCTAGGGGCCTGGGGCCTTCTTTGGGCACCCTTCAATATGTTCAGTCAAGTGTATCACAGACTAACAACACCTGTATACATGTAGTACCTTATCCCAACCCCAGGAGGTCCATTTATAGCATGCTGTACTTAGGTGGCAGCCTCTCTACATACTTACATACATATGTACATTGTACTCATCACACAAATACGTACAGTTATACAACAATGCTAGTCAATAGGGATATGTGTTTTAACTGGTAGTGCATTTTAATTTATTTGTTAATGAAGCTTTATATATTGAAATTAAAAATAATCTAAATACCAAGTGTATAGTTAACTAAAACATTTATTTCAAGATTATTGGAATATCATATTTCATCCAATATCTTTTCATTAATTTAATTTTTTTACACTGGCTTTTTACATATATCAGAAACCTGATTATCATGACTATGTATATAAAATACCATATTACAATGTTGAATAAGTACCTAATCTACATTAATTTTGATTATAATATATACATGTATTATTGGTAAATTCAAGGTTGTGACAGACATGCTTGATTTACGCATTGTACAGCTCCCGTCAGCTCCACTTCACGGCTGCCTGTCATGACAATAATTGAGGTGTATTCAGCATCACTTACTATATGTTTTGCCAGCTAGTTTTTACCTCATCCCAATCTACCCCCCCCCCCCCCCCGGGAAATGGTGTACATGTTTACCCAGGCTCTACAACAAACATGTACATGTATCTAATAAGAATGGTACTTTTGTGTTTCAAACTCATAAACCTATATGATTTTTAAAAGGTAAAGTATATTTGTTTGTCTTAACAAACTTCCATTGAAACAATTCTAAAATCACATATTATATAAAGATACTGCCTCCATTCTCATAAAGCCGTGCAAACACAGAAGGCAACGATTCTGCCCTCTGGCCATCTATCGATGGTCACCTTGAGGTACCTGTATAGCTGGATACTGTGGCTTACCTGTATGTTTGACAAGTTATAATTATTGGACCATGACGCAATATACGGTCAAGATAACTTGCGGGGTTGGGATCATAAACATATTGTGTTTACCGGTAATTAAGAATCAAAACAAACTGAATTGGGTACTTGTAGGTAGACTATACATGTAGCTACGTCATAAAGTTTGAAGTGGATTTATTCTGCATGATCTTTTAAAGACGTTCAGTTTTTAATAAAGAATATGTACTTAAGCTATTTTTACGTACAATACTTTTAGAACTTGATATAGCAAAGAAAAATATTATAAAAGTGTATATTTTATGAAAGACGATCTACAAGGGTGTCGCTAGAAAACCGATTGATAGGGACCAAATCTTTTTATTTAAAAGCTATGTATTACCCGGTATATGATTGTATTACTAATAGCTTAAATTATAAAAGAACAAGTGTCTCAAAAGCACAATAGGACTGGTTTTTGCCGTAGCTGCAAGATTGTAGCTCAAAAGACTTTTAGACAGAAAATGGTGTCGTCTTAGTAGGCCGGGTACGAATATTCGTTCTAGTTTTTGCCGCAATTCAAAGTTGTTTTTGACTTATATTTACTATTTCATGTAAAATTTAATGCAATTTACCCATAAAACATTGACTTTTGAAAACGTAATATAGAAAATTTAAGATATGAAATGGAAACTACTGATATAACATTAAATAGACATATACTTAATGAATACAAATTAATC
Organism: Argopecten irradians irradians; assembly: GCA_004382745.1. Classification (NCBI taxonomy): domain Eukaryota; kingdom Metazoa; phylum Mollusca; class Bivalvia; order Pectinida; family Pectinidae; genus Argopecten; species Argopecten irradians. The sequence continues at coordinate 223,108 of SAYR01004905.1, forward strand.
TTTATTACTTTTGCAGTGAAAAGGTTTTATTCATGTATACTGAAAAAATATCGTATTATATAGTTATATATACTGTACATTAAATTGTAGATGTTGTAATTTAAAAAAAGAAACACTAAAAAATTATAACTATGTATTATTTTAAATTGAAGAACGTATTCTTCCCCGATCCCTAACTATAACACATCACCTTGTCTGTCTAAGTCTGAATGTACCTGGACACCATGTCCACCTGTAGTGGACACCGTGTTCACACGTAGTGCACTCCGTGTCTACCTGTAGTCTAAATGTAGTGCACTCCGTGTGCACAAGGGTGTAACCTTTAGTCTACTACCAACTGTACATAGTCTTACTGTGCCATGCAAGGTGGAGGTAAGCAGGAGTATACTTACAGAAAAACTTTTTGTTTGTTTGTTATATTGCTCTAGATAATCAAAGGAACAAACAGGAAAGGACAATTGACAATTTGACATTAAATGACATTGTGTCATTAACTCACCTGTAGTATCTCAAATCAACTCACCTGTAACTCCAATTCCAAAGATAACAACTCCTCCCCAAAATGATGTTTTCCCAGCTTCTTTAACTAAAACAGAAAAAGGTCACCTTGTCATAGAAAATGAGATATTTACAAGGATACATAATATTACATATATCAATATAGGCATACATTATATAATTTACCAAATATTAATAAAGAATAGGACTTAAAGAGAGCCTAGCTGATTTATAATGATAGCAATAGAAAAAAAGATGGAACTTCAAAATTGTCACATTCTGTAAACTTTGACCTATAGCGAGCTTTTTAACGATCGAGACATATTTTGTGAAAACACGTATTAAATGAGGAAAAGTTAGATATGTCCTTTCCCTACAATACAATGTCTTCAGATTTGGAATAGCTTAGCTTTCATACTTTTTGTGTTATAGCAGTTTTTGTGTTTTTAGGTTTTGCGTCATCACTCATGGTGGCCAATTTGGATTTTTTGACCTACTTAATTTTGTTTGTGGAACAACACCTTCAGATATATGTACATGCATATGGCAGTAACATACTGAAATAATTTTTATCATATATCTTACCGTTTGTCCAATAGAGCGTTCACAAAAACAGGAAGAACAAGCTCATAGTCATTCAGATCCCCCGCCAATGGAGAGCTAAATCAATTAATGCATTAATTTTTTATGCTAGTAAGAGTATAGGGAAAGTATTTTAAAACCCAACTGCAATTGAAGAATATATACAAAACATATTTATGTTTTTTTTAACAAAGTGAAATCAACTTTGAAAACATTTGCTTCTTTGAAAAATACCAGAATCAATCTTAGCTTTAACAAAGTTCAGCAGCTAGCAGTGCGATTTTTGATTTGTTTTAAACAGCGACGAGTTACATAGGAATTAAGTGAATGTTCATAATAATTGAGTTTGATATATCTGAGTTTTACTGCATGCATATTAAATAAAAAGTAAAGCATAATACAAAATTAGAAGTCCTACATAAAATGTTTCTATGAAGTTTCATGGAAATATCTCTGCTGGTTTTAGAGTTGTGCTCCGGAAACGATTCTTACAAAAAATCTGCCATTTTCAGCAATGGTTCCATAGTTACAGAAAAAAGTACAAAAAGTGAAAACCTTAAAATAGCAAAAGGCACTACTAGACCATAAGACCAATGTGTCTATGAAGTTTCGTGGAAATATCTCTTCTGGTTTTAGAGTTATGCTCCGGAAACCATTCGTATGGACGGACGGACGGACAGACAGACGGACGGAACCCATTTGTATATCCCCTGCCAACTTCGTTGGGCAGGGGATAATAATAATAAGAATAAGAAACTTAATGAAAACAATAGGTCTTTTCACCATTTGGCGAAAAACCCTAATTTCACCATTTGGTGAAAAGCCCTAATGAACACATATATCTAACATACAGATAACTGTCAATAACTGTCCAAAGGGATCACCCAGACAATACACATTGCAAATGTCCCTATAGTTTATCTGTATGTTCTTCATATGTTCTGTTTTAATATGTGAAATTATGTGACCGTCCTTAATGTAATTTTATTTGTTCTTTTTAAGTCTTAACAACCAGATAGATCGCCTCGAAAATTTGTTAATATTCTGTCTATATTGTTAGAATTACTTCTTCACTCCATATGTATCATCTATGTAGCTGTAGCGGGATCATACTGGGTTAAACATCGGCGACTAGGTAGTTCAGCAGTTAAGTATTTGGCTAGTGTCCTGAGTCCCAGGTTTGAATCTCGGTCTGGCTGCTACATGTTCTCTTCTCCTGTTACATAGCGTACTTGGACTCGATTGGTATTGGTGACAAGGTACATGTAGCTGCATGTAGCTCAACCAGTACAGCGTCCAAGTTTGAGTACAGGGTTGGAACCCTGGTCTGGCCATTACATTTTATTTACATTTATCATTAATTATATGCATTGTATGATATATAATCAAAGGAACAAATGTATGGTTCAATAATTGTCAATTACCCTTTTCCTTTGTTGACAGTTCAGAGAAGGGGCTCTCCCTAGTTACATCAATTTCTGTATTCTTTTTTGGCTCTGCACAATGTTTAAATGATGTTGTAAAGAGGCATTTTTGTCCCCATACACTCTTTGACTTAGTATACACTTGCAGTAACGGTTGTCTACTAACCATAGATAATGTTTTCTGTGATTGATAAAGTACAGGAATCTTCAGCATCCATTTTGAACTTGATTTAAAAGATTGCATTTTCTAAATAAAAACGTACAAGCTTAGATGCCTATCTAATATGCATGCACATGTATGCCACTGTACTTATCCGGGGTAAATGTTACACTATCGCATGTAGACTTTATGACACAGAAAGTTCCAGTTGATATAGTAACCAGATAAACGCCTCCTTCCGATCTCCAAAACACAATAGAAGGGTTGTCGCATACACCAGTACGCTACACATAAACGGACAGTTCAAACGGACCGGCAAAAGTGAAAGGACATCGTGCCATTTAACGGTGATCAGAGTTGTTCCCCTTGTTTCACTTCCGCTATTATAGTCATTAGCAGAAAAGTGAAAAGAATATCTGTCTATCAAAATAAAGCATTACTTGATTTTAAGTATGGAATTTTAAGTCGATTGATATCTTACCTTTTTTGCAAATGATATGAATAGACTTAGAGAAGAATAGATAGTATATTTCCGAACTAACTGAAATCATCTGAAAATAATGAAACTGACTATAAACGTCTGCATTTCCGGTTCTAAGATGGCGGACAGAATGGACCGGTTTGAAGCATTAGAGCAACAATTGGAAATGTTTATTGAAAACACGCGTCAATTGGGCATAGTTGTCAGCGATTTTCAGCCACAAGGACAGAGCAATATGAATCAAAAGATGTAGGATATTTTAACGATATTTGTTTATATCTAAGGCTTTAAACAGTGATATTTTGCAAGCCTATAACTCATTACTGCTGCAATTGAACAAAACTAACTTCATTATTTGTTGGTATGTACCCTGGCTAACTGCCAGTCTTACTGTTGATATGTAATTTGTGAAGCTGCTTGTAAAATTCAGTAAAATATGAGAAAAATGTATATTTCTGGAGAAGACATAGAACTCGTGTGAATTGCATTGATGGAACCAAATAATCATGCCATCGTATTCAGTTGTGAATATGCCAGGTACAGTACCATGCCAAAAGTATTCGGTCACAATGGCGGCGTGTTTACATGACGGTTAAAACGAAACGAATTCCAAATTAGCTTTTATGATATAACTACACGTCGAATTGGCAACGGTATTACATTACTTACTTCAGTATTTTGTAAGATGTCCTTTCAATCTGATTACGTTTAATTTTCGTTTAGGGATCGTGTTTTGTACAAGCCTTTGAATGTAGCAAGGTGTGATCTCCGTCAAATTCCTCTGAATCTCGGAGAACAAGTCATTTGCCGATTTCACAGCTGCTACTCGGACTGAAGTTTTCTTTTTATTAATAACCAAAGGATTTTCAATTATGTTTAAATCTGGTGATTGGAGCGGGCCAACTCATTCCATTAATATCCGTTTCTGGGCGATGTAGTCTTGGGTGGACCTCGCAGGTGAACTGGGGCATTGTATCTTGGAAAAATAGCCACCAGTAGGAAAATGTCTGGCAGAAACTGGCCAAAGATTTTCCTCCAAAACCTCCTGATATTTTGCAGCATTAATATTTCCTTCCACTTGAGCTAATGTCCCCACACCGTTCAACAAATGCACCCCAAATATAACCTCGAGTTTGTCTTGGGTATTACGCGGCTGCACAAGATCCGGTCGCCATCCTTCACCCCGCTTTCTCCATATATAAACTCTGTGGTCTGTCCAATAACTATTTTTTGCTTTCATCGAGAAAATAACTCGGCTTCCAATTATATATTGTCCATCTCCGCTTTTCTCTACACCAAGCAAGTGTCTTAGTTCGGTTACTCTGCTTCAGACAAGTTTCTTCCTAGAAACACACCTGGTATACCCCATGTTTGGCTCAGTATGTGGCTGAAGTGTTTTTTTTAGAAGTCGAAAACATTACTTTGCTCATTGTATTTTTAATGGTAACATCAGTAAGGGAATCCCTCCTATTGTTTTAACAATCCCTCCAAAGAAAACGATAATCCCGCAAATTCACTAACTTTGGTCGTCCGCTTCTCGGCCTGTTTTCCACTGAACCACATGTACAAAATTTGTTAACAATGTCAATAACTGTGGACTTGGGTATTTTTAACATCATACCTATCTTTCGTCGTGAATATCCACTCCTAAACATCCTACGTATATTTTATTAACGCCACTTGATAGTTCTTTTTCCTTTTGGCCCATCTTGGCAATACACGTCCACGGGGGAAAACAGGAAAGCAGACGACAAACAAAAAATTGTGTGACGTAACATGACGTCATACGCAAACCTAAAAATGACGCACGTCATCATCAGTGACGTTTACAATGAATGCAAGGCCATTTTCAGCGATGTTATTGACACTTCGACGTTACACGCCGCCATTGTGACCGAATACTTTTGGCACGGCACTGTACTCCAACAGTTTGTTTGGCAAAATCGGACCAGCAAATTAGCGCAGGAGCCTATTGTAGTTAAATGCAAATGCGCTGATCACAAATATAGCATATAAGAAGACATTTTAAATTGATACAAGGTCTCTTATTATACACTATAAGGTACTCTGAACATGACAAGAAAGAAGCTGCACTTAATTACAAGAAGATCTAGCTATAATAGACGCAGCAGGTAGGTGGGAGGAAGATTGATTAATGTCCTTCCAAGCCCGGACAAGTGTTAACGTCCTTAGCATCTCAAACAAACGCACAAAGACCAATTATACATACAACTCCACGACCACAAATTACAACCAGGTTAAAATCTAGGAATCATAAAAATAACCTAAGATGCGACACACACATCAACAACATACTGCAAATGCTAAAAAGACACTAGGTTCTTGAACGAAATCTTCAGATAAACTCACAAGATATAAAAGAACATGCTTACAAATCCATAGTCAGACCCAAACTGGAGTACTTCTCCAACGTATGGGAACCTCACCAGACAAATCAAATCATGCAAATCGAAAAAGACGCAATGCAGAGCACAGTGATTTTTCAGGGTATTTTGGGAAAAAGGTTTTTGTAACAAATTGGGAATTTTTAATCGCAAAAAGAGCAGTTTTGGGAAAAAGTTACCCGATACTGAACATGGTATTACAAGTGATTAGACTAGTGGCTTTCCGCCCAATTAAAATTGTTTAAAAATACTATATCTGCAGTGGTCAATTGCATTTTCAACACATTTTGAGTGTATTCAGACTGTACTTTGGGGAAAAAATCGTAAACTTATGATGACCGAAGTGCTGTTCATGATAAAATTTAGTGTGGCCATACTTATATAATAAGAGTGGTATATAAGCATCAGTCCAATACATATATGTATGTAGTTTCATTTAGTTGTTGTACAATGTAGCCTTATTGATTTATTAAAGTTTTTTTTTGACTCAGGCAGAATAAAATGCAAATATATCCACTAAAATGTATAGTTCACTCAAGCGCAATTTGAATGCCGATAATAATTGATCATGATTTGATAATATATATAATTCAAAATAGAAATTAAACGACATCTGTGTACATTTTGTTCACTTTTTAAACCATTTTTACATTAAATATAAATCATGGTAAATAACAAAAGCATGCTGTTTAGCATGCATCTTCAGCATGAGCGATATTATCAGTCACCTGATCAAACCAGTTTTACCGCTTCGAGAGTTCAAAGAGGGAAATAGGATTACGTAGATAACACTCAAGGAGTTCTGAAGTTAAAAGAAAAGTGTTAATCCTTGTTGGTTTTGACATTAAAGGAGAATGATCCCAATTAGGAGGATGGTAATATATAGCCTGAATAATTTATAACAGCAAAAGATTTATCTCCCCTGATCCATCAGGCTATTGAACTCTTATCGATATCATGTCTTTTGTTCTTATTGTATGCATTGACTAGCTACTGTCGTAACAGAAAAGATATCACCTTCTGACTGCCTTTTCCGCTACTGATGAATGGATGGTGTAGTGGTCAGGCCACTCGCCTTTCACCTAGCCGGCCGGGTTCGATCCACGGCACGGAGGTTAAAAGGTTAGGGGTCACCCCTCACCACTTTTGACCTTTATTTCTTCTCTGGGAGGGAGGTCTTATTTGCTGTCAATTAAGGGTGATGGAAATTTTCTGAATTTTGAATTATAAAAGAATCCACAATTTTGATTTTTGTCTTGATGATAAATTAACATATAGATGGTTGGTTTAATTGCCTGTTGTCATTATTATATGACTGGATGGTGTGTTTACCTTGTTCATTGTCTCCCACAGCATGCTTCAAAGACTTTAAAAAGCACTTTAAAACAGCAACAATCCGACTATTAGAAGGAGACACAACATGAAATACTACAGTCTCTCAAAACAGACATTCACACATATAACACATTGATTTTGTACAGGGGAGGTAGTCCTGACCTCAATAGGACAACATGAAATAGTACAGTCTCTCAAAACAGACATTCACACATATAACACATTGATTTTGTACAGGGGAGGTAGTCCTGACCTCAATAGGACAACATGAAATACTACAGTCTCTCAAAACAGACATTCACACATATAACACATTGATTTTGTACAGGGGAGGTAGTCCTGACCTCAATAGGACAACATGAAATACTACAGTCTCTCAAAACAGACATTCACACATATAACACATTGATTTTGTACAGGGGAGGTAGTCCTGACCTCAATAGGACAACATGAAATACTACAGTCTCTCAAAACAGACATTCACACATATAACACATTGATTTTGTACAGGGGAGTAATCCTGACCTCAATAGGACAACATGAAATACTACAGTCTCTCAAAACAGACATTCACACATATAACACTATGATTTTGTACAGGGGAGGTAGTCCTGACCTCAATAGGACAACATGAAATACTACAGTCTCTCAAAACAGACATTCACACATATAACACTATGATTTTGTACAGGGGAGTAGTCCTGACCTCAATAGGACAACATGAAATACTACAGTCTCTCAAAACAGACATTCACACATATAACACTATGATTTTGTACAGGGGAGGTAGTCCTGACCTCAATAGGACAACATGAAATACTACAGTCTCTCAAAACAGACATTCACACATATAACACTATGATTTTGTACAGGGGAGTAATCCTGACCTCAATAGGACAACATGAAATAGTACAGTCTCTCAAAACAGACATTCACACATATAACACTATGATTTTGTACAGGGGAGGTAGTCCTGACCTAAATAGGACAACATGAAATACTACAGTCTCTCAAAACAGACATTCACACATATAATACATTGATTTTGTACAGCCCATACCGAAATAAAGCATGCTTTTATGATGCTTTTAGTGACATATTTTACGTACTTTTTTCTAAAAAGTACAAAAAAGCATGCCTCTTTTAGTACTTTTCCAGACACACCATCAGGGCAGAGTACTTTTTTTGTACTTTTTTTGGACTCTGAAATTTTGCGAGAGTACTTTTTTTGTACTTTTTTTGGACTCTGAAATTTTGCAGAGTACTTTTTTTGTACTTTTCTGGACTTAAACATTCTGCAGAGTACTTTTTTTGTACTTTTCTGGGACTTAGTCATTTTGCAGAGTACTTTTTTTGTACTTTTTTGGGACTTAGTCATTTTGCAGGTACTTTTTTTTGTACCTTTTCTTGGACTTAGAATTATTCACATGGTTTGAGAAATGTTCAGAGTACTTTTTTTGTACTTTTTTTGGACTTAGAATATTTTCAACAGAGAATGAATGGGAAATGTTCAGAGTACTTTTTTTGTACTTTTTTTGGACTTACGAAATTTTTCACAGAGTATGAAAAATGTTGTGTACTTTTTTTGTACTTTTTTGGGACTTAGAATTTTTCATAAGGCATCACCATTTCAGTGTACTTTTATTTTGATTTTTGTTTCTACTCCAATTTTTTTAGGGGGAGTTTTTTTAACAAAATTATATATTTAATTAAAAATTGTTTACAACTGAACATTAGAAAGAAATATAATTCAACTACTGGTAATTAAGATGTTTATTTAATAAGTGAATGTTGCAGATGATGTTTTGAATAATTTTACATTCTTAATGCTAAGTTTTTATTTTCATTTCTTTACCATAAATGTTTAAATTATTTCTAATCACTTAAGTGTTCACCTTAAAATATTGTTGAAATGTGTTTATATAAGTGTTCACCTTAAAATATTATTGAAATGTGTTTCCAATTCCCTTTCTCTCTAAATGAGTTAAAATGTAGTAGTATACACTAGGCCCATGTACATACATGTTACATAAAACCAATGCCTATGTGATCAGCATAAGATGCATTAAAATTAGAGTCTTAATTATCGACAGTCACGTGCACACTGACACACAAATCGCCTGTCTCTGACCAGTGGTTTCACACACAATAACGATTTACAACCAGGTAAACAAGCCAACACATGTACATTAGTCGTTCTGCACGGACCTAACAAAACTCTCCCCTGGGTCAGACTCATGGTCCCATACGATAATAAATAGTTTGTGAACGTATTTCCATCCTCATATAATGATTAAATGGTTTCAGTATAAAATCTCAACAAACTAACCAAAACAAATAGACATGCCGGGGATAATCCGTTGCACACACTGTTGACGTAAATATGCTATCGGTCTGATTTATATGTAAAAGGAAATACAAGCTATCATAGATGAATTTGTCAATGGAATTTTATCAACTCATTTGTTTACACCGACTCGGACATCATAGTAGGCTAACCAACAAAACACTCACGGCTCATGTTTACGTAGGCCTGGATGTTTCTGGTCAGACACATGGTCTTATACGATGATAAATAGCTTGTGACTATAGAATCTTTCCAGCATCACAACGATGAAATTGATACTTTAAAAAGTTCCTCCAAACCATGCCAAAACAAGGGTTTTGTTTATATTTTTTATATAAAAATCTCGATCTTTTCACGACATGCCGGAAATGGTTCTTATTACAAATACTCTGTTGTCGTGATTATAAATTGGTTTACACCTCGCGTCAAAAGGTGGATTTATTAATATAATAGTTCGTATGTTTTCTGTTTTGATATATTATCAGAAACTCTCAACAAATATTTAGGAATTAAGAGGTTTGGTTTAGACGATAGGATCGTACAACATTCTTTTGAATCACGTAAGAGGCCTACAGGTGTCTGTTTGTAATACAGCAACTAAATGTGGATTTATCAGCACACCAGTTCATTTGTTTGCGTTTTTTATTGCTTGTCCTAAGTTAATAATAAAACGTGAGGAATTGAGAGATTTTGTTTAGAAATATTATAGTACAGCATTCCTTTGTGAAAGACGTAAGCGGCCCCACATGTGTTTGTCACGTGATTATTTGAGCGGGAAACACAGAATGTGAAACAGCTGGCTGGCGGCCATATTTGTTTACGTCTATCAGCTGATTGCAGAATGTAAACAAACAAATATAACTGGCTGCTGGGCCAACATCGAAAGAAGGTAGGATGTTTGCACAGAGACACGAGGTTATTTATTTTTTGTTTATTGTTACAATACCATCGATCTCCTCAAACTCTAGCTGGTGAACACAGTACCGATGGAGGATGGAGTTACGGTAAGTTCATTTTCTCTTACTTGTTTACTTCGTTCTGAAAGCATTTGGATGCAATTAAAACACCCAGTGTATGAAATAAGTTAGACATCATTTTTTGTTTACATAGCTGTGCTTTCTTTTTGAATGGGCTTGGCAATTATTTCATTGCCGTTTAGTTGTAAATTTCAACATCATTTCCAATTTCAAATCACAAGAAAATTTACACGGCAGGGGGGTTTAAATGTTATAAATCAATTCAACATCCAACAAATTGTATCTGGACACAAGTTTTATTAAAAAACTATGGAACTTTCCATATCATTTTCACTTCATTATCGCCCACAATTTCGTTTTATGTTTTTTTTTAAAAAAACTTTACTTTATTCATCATGATTAATTAGATAGGGAAATAATATTTGTTTTCTTGAAAACATGGGTAATGAAATAACATTATTAACTTAAATATGTGAGTGTGATGTGGATGCTCATATTCAATTATATCGTTGTTTTCACGACATTTTTTTGACAAGAAGGTATGATGTTTCAATGATGTAATCCTATCATATTTACATTTTGCTGTCCATCAGTCAATTAAGTCCTGCAATTAAATCTAAATGTGTATACACATTCATACATGTGTTTCCATACAATCAGGTCATGTATATATAACCTCATATTTTTCCTTTCAGGCAAATTGCAGATCAGTGTGTGATAATGATCCAGGGCAGACTGGTTAAAGACATAACATTAATATGCCTAATTTAAACAGGTAAATATTAATAAAAGGATGGTGGTAACATGTGAATATTTAAATATTTTAAGATGACTGATATACACAATGTATGAACATTATAAAAAGAGTTATTTTACCATCTAAACATAACCTTTGCATTCCTTTTTTGTTTAGTAATATTTCATTGAGACTTACAATTTAAGTGAATTAACACTCTGAGAAAAATGTCATTTATCAGAATGACAGTAGGGTCCTGGGGTGTTGATCAGGGGTCAGGGAGAGGTCACACCTCTTTTGTTTACATAATTATCAAG
>SAYR01004905.1:254757-277883 GCA_004382745.1 Argopecten irradians irradians
ACTACACAAAGAAGTATTCCCAACACCACAACTACACAATGAAGTATTCCCCACACCACGACTACACAATGAGGTATTCCCCACACCACAACTACACAAAGAAGTCTTCCCCACACCAAGACTACACAAAGAAGTCTTCCCCACACCACGACTACACAATGAGGTATTCCCCACACCACAACTACACAAAGAAGACTTCCCCACACCAAGACTACACAATGAAGAGAGAGTCTTCCCCACACCAAGACTACACATAGAATTCTTCTCCAACCAGACTTCACAAATAACCCCCCCCCCCCCCACACACACACACACACACACTCACACACACATACACACACACACACAATACGACTATAAAGCAGCTCATTCTTTAAAAGTACACATCAACATATTGGCTCAAACGACACGTGACTGGGCAACCTGAGAACCAGTCTATCTACAGTGCTTTATAAATCTGAAATGACGTGTACATGATATGTCGGTATAACATTATATAAAGTCAACATGCACTCGGCTCGTGTAACCACATTACATTGCCAAGGCCGTGTCTTGTATGTATTTTACTGGTAGTAAAAGAGTGGAGACGACTCGTCATGATAAAACACTCGTAAATTTAGATGTTAACTTTTTCATATGTAGTGTTGACGTATTTGGGTTATAAATTCCGTAGTCATTATAGTATACAAGGCAAGCATTTTATTCACGTACAACAATATCTATATAAACCTAAATTATATTATATATGTATATGATTATCAATAATACATTTCATATCTAATATCTCCTAGCATTACTTTCTTTTATTAGATATTTTATTTCAAAAACCTATCGAAATTGAAAGTTTAACCAAGTACCTCCATTCGTGTAACGCCATCACTACCGATAAGGGAGACATTATCAATGCCGAATATAAATAACAATCATATCAAAAATCTTTACCCTTGTAAGAGGCCTCATTTTATTCACTTGAACACGGCTGTGCTGGCCGCCACGTGGTCCGCCTCGTGATACATTTTCATTCTTTGTAGGTCTCGTTAGAGTGAAGAAGTCTAAAATACATCGTATAATGTTTATAAGATCATAACCAACTGTAAATATATATTATGTTTCATTAACTCTAAAGAATAGATTTTACAAGTTGATTACTGTCTACGATATAGTGACTTTAATCATTGCGTTCTCATCGCTTCATTAGCATCTCCAGGCGATTAAATTGTGTTCTACAATTGGAAAATTCATTTTTTATCTGACGACTCTTTTTTCCTGAACAACCCAGTTTTTTCTTAATATTCATAATCAGTGCTTTGTCCATATTGGCAAAATCGAAATACTTTCCTAGCCGAACGAACGCCCGAAGCACGGGGTGGCTCACTGAATCGTACTCAAACATGTCGAAGTTCACCAAAATGATATCTTTGATTGTATATGAAGTATAAGAAAACCATACTTGCTTCCACTCCATATCCCAAAATACGCATGTTTCATTTTTCGACAAGACAACCACAACAAATTTGCTCCTCCCCATGAAATGAGTGATATCCTCCTCATACGGTACACCTACGTTAAAATCTCTAGCTGGAATACAAACATGGTAACCGTCACGTTCCAGTGATGGAAGTAATGTGTTCATGACCCACTTATTGACCTCTGCATCTGTATCATCATATGATATATAAACATCATAGTCCATATCTGGATACTTCTTTTGTTTGTTTCTGAAAGTTCGAAACACCAGATAAATCTCGTACTTAAATAGCTTCACTATAAGAGAAATTCCTATGATAAGTGATGTTAATAATGCGAGAGCGATCGTGATCCATTTTGGCAGCATTGACGGTTCATCACAATCAAGGAACTGTCTAGTTACTACTTCTGGGGCTTCCTTACCGCTTGTAGTGTGACACCAAAACTGGTTTTGATCGCCTTTCTCCTTTTCGTGCATTGTTAACCACTCTCCAAACCACGTGTTATCACAGCTACAAAGTATTGTAAGTTCTCCAAAGTTAAATAGGTTTGGCTTTAAATAAAGTATATCGCGGGGTAGATTATGGATTCGGTGTCCACGGAAATCCACTTGCGTTTCGTTCCTCTGTAGCTCACGGAGAGCTCGGCCGCTTACCGAATCAATAGGGTTTTCAGACAAGACAATCTTCCTTGTATGATTAAGGTACCTCCGCCACTCAAAATTACGTATACTGTTATTATCCAAAAATATTTCGAGTTTTAGATCAGTGGTAGGAGCTTGTGGGGGCATTTTAATTAGACCGTGTCCTGAGCAATTAACGACCACTCTGTCTTTACTCGGCTGTTTATAACAGTTACAATCGTAAGGGCAGCCGTCAGTCTGTGATATATTACATATGAATAAGTCTAGCTTATTATTAAGCACAAGGTCCGGCACAGGTTGTCCCTTAAGATGTTCCGGAGAACCACAACTCATATTAAAGTAATCTCGCCACAACGCCTTAATACTAGATTCCGCCATCTCCAAAAATGGTTCCATTTCACATGTACACTGCAGAGGAATGTCATGTATATCTATACCATAGGACATTATCTTCCCCAAGACTGTAAGATCGGCCACACCGAGAGATAGAAAGTCTATGATGCCGGACAAATTATTTTCAGTCAAGTCGACAAAGCCTCCGTCTACAATTGTATCGTCCGCAGTCAAGGTCCAACCAACATCGTTTACTATATTTTCTATTTTATTATTTGCATAATCCAGGTCACAGAAAGGCCGATTGATGATGACATTAGTCACGTCTACTTCTGTCATGGCGTTGTCTTCCAGCTGAATGTTTAGTATAGATGAGGTCTGATGAGAAAACGAATACGGCTCTATGTAACGGATCCTATTGTGTGCCAAATTTAGATCACGTAGTGATACAAGTCCCTGGAAAGTACTGTTAGAGATATAGGATATCTGGTTCCAACTCAAATCCAAGGTATCTAGGTTAATAAGACACGATATATTGGTTATTTCCTGAATTTCATTCTGTCTTAGGTCAGTTTTCACCAAAAGTTGGTAGTGGCACAGATTATTTGGGAAAGCGCCCATGTATCCATGGCTATGTTTCAGTATGGATTTGATGTCGTTTCTTCCTATTATTAATGAAGATCCCCCGACAGTTGTATACTCCACATCCAAAGGATGTAGCAGGTTATCTTTAACGAGACGCTGAGTGTTACAAACACAGCGTAGATTTCTTTGGTCATGGCATTTCGACTCTACATTACAGCAGTGTTCCATACAACATATTTGAGGGAGTGTCGAGTTCTCTATCGTACACACTGAATATCCAAAGTCACAGGGGCCAGTGGCGGCCATTATAGCAATGACCAAGGCCAACACTAATAATCTAAGTTCAGTTTCTGATTGGAGATCCATTGCATCTGGGACAAGCTGTAAAAACACAAAGGTGCTTGACGTTAGTGATATCGCAGAAAAAAGATCAAATATAAAAAGTACAGTTTACATTTTTCTGGTGTACTAAATAGAAACGACATGCAGCATGTGCATATCTCTTTAAGCATTTATAAATCACTTTGTTTGATCATTGTATGTAAAACTTTTTGAAGAAGATGTCTAGAAGTCTTTGAAGCTACAACATTGCAGCTGGTTGACTATCACTGCACTAGACGGCAAAACAGCAAAATGTCATTGTTTGGTGTTGTAATTAAAACATCATATTAAGCAATCGGTACGAATTACTTATACTTATGCCTTATTTACTAACTGCGAAACCGTAATATCGTATGCCGTAGATAATAACCGATTACTAAACTAAAACACTGTTTGCTAATTTGATGAAATGTTGAACATGACTTTGCCTAAAACTACATGATCATTTTGTCATATAATACATGCGAAAACAGAAAATAGTTGGTAATTAAAGAATGAATTAATTCGAAACATAAAATAATGTCAAACCTGTACTTAACCACTTGAGTTAAACACTGAAGTGGACAGTATATACGTGTATTATATTTTGCGATATTTCTTGCTCTATTTCTGTCTTACGGTTCTCTTCAGCAATATCTCTTAACCCAACTCATTAAAGAATCTCTTTTGAGTAATAATATCCTAAAAAGTAATTATACGGCCTCAATGTAAAATTCCCGAATTTGTTTTATTTGTAATCTGCATCGTGCCCCTTACCTTAAATGTAAAGATTTCCGACCTGTGTGTCTAACGCCTGCAGTGGAACAGACTACAGGCCTCACTGGGATCGATTTAAATGTAACCTGGGTGTCAGTGATAAAATGGCAATCCATGTCACCCCCACACTGAGGAAGTATGTATAGTCAGTCCAGGTTTACGTAATTATAATCCATGTGCCTTCAAATGAATCCATTAACTATCGCCAGAAACAATATGGTGCTGTAGGGACTAACATAAAATATTAAATAATTAATTTCTCATGAACACGGAGAATTTATCAATTATTCTAATAGATCGTTTGTAAAGCTTTGTAACCACTGTAAGTCAGATATCCGTAACGTATATGTGTACACCTAATCTGGACTATTTTACAACTGTGAATAGAACATTGATTTGTGTTGTCAAATAATGAAATATATTGATGTATGTATTCCTCTGTCAGTAAACTGAAGTCTGTACTTCACTGTGTTGGTAAACTGAAGACTGTATTCCTCTGTGTGGATAAACTGAAGTCTGTTTTCCACTGTGTTGGTAAACTGAACACTGCATTCCTCTGTGTTGGTAAACTGAAGACTGTATTCCTCTGTGTGGGTAAACTGAAGACTGTATTCCTCTGTGTGGGTAAACTGAAGTCTGTTTTCCACTGTGTTGCTAAACTGAAGACTGTATTCCTCTGTGTGGGTAAACTGAAGACGGTATTCCCCAGTGTGGGTAAACTGAAGACTTTATTCCTCTACGTGGGTAAACTGAAGACTGTATTCTTCTACGTGGGTAAACTGGAGACTGTATTCCTCTGTGTGGGTAAGCTGAAGACGGTATTCCCCAGTGTGGGTAAACTGAAGACTTTATTCCTCTACGTGGGTAAACTGAAGACTGTATTCTTCTACGTGGGTAAACTGGAGACTGTATTCCTCTGTGTGGGTAAACTGAAGACTGTACTCCACTGTGATGGTAAACTGAACACTGTATTCCTCTGTGTTGGTAAAGTGAACACTGTATTCCTCTGTGTGGGTAAACTGAAGACTGTATTCCTCCGTGTGGGTAAACTGAAGACTGTATTCCTCTGTGTGGGTAAATTGAATACTGTATTCCTCTGTGTGGGTAACCTGAAGACTGTATTCCTCTGTGTGGGTAAACTGAATACTGTTTTCCTCTGTGTGGGTAACCTGAAGACTATATTCCTCTGTTGGTAAACTGAAGACGGTATTCCTCTGTGTTGGTAAACTGAAGACAGTATTCCTCTGTGTGGGTAAACTAAAGACTGTATTCCTCTGTGTTGGGAAAACTGAAGACTGTATTCCTCTGTGTGGGTAAACTAAAGACTGTATTCCTCTGTGTGGGTAAACTAAAGACTGTATTCCTCTGTGTTAAGAAAACTGAAGACTGTATTCCTCTGTGTTGGGAAAACTGAAGACTGTATTTGTCTGTGTTGGTAAACTGAAGACTGTATTCCTCTGTTGGTAAACTGAAGACTGAATTTCTGTGAGTTGGGAAAACTGAAGACTGTATTCCTCTGTGTTGGTAAACTATAGACTTTATTCCTCAACGTGGGTAAACTGAAGACTGCATTCCTCTGTGTTGGTAAACTGAAGACTGTATTCCTCTGTGTGGATAAACTGAAGACTGTATTCCACAGTTTTGGTAAACTGAAGACTGTATTCCTCTGCATGGGTGTTACAACCAGAACACCATAGCTAGTTCAATCCGGTGTTTATTCATCATGGCCGACTAAACATATTCTTACAACTTGCGCGATCCCACAATGCATTCATTAGTCAGGGGGATATAACCTTGATGTACTTAAAGTAACACTACATTAACATAATATATATGACTAGTTACTACACTCCTTCCCTTTTCGATAGAACTTATCCATTATCATTTGATGGACATAAACTATTTTTTAACTATCACAAGTCTTTGTAAGCAATCGTATTAGACTAGTAATTTTGAACAGTAGATCTATCACTTTTATATGACTAGAAAAGTATGAGTAAACTTGATAAATACCATTAACATTTTAACGCATAACATGAACAAACTAAATTAAACTGATCAGGGTAGACTGCCCTTAATCAGTTAGGAGTTGCGGAGATTATTGTGCCCCAGACACAGCAATCTCCTTGCACTAACTAACTATATACAACAAAGTCATTGAGTTTTGCTGGAAGTTGTGGTGTCCTTGCTGAGCGCCGTGGACTTGATGTCATTTCCGCAGTGTCCTTGACGTTATCAGGTTGTACCGATGTAATCTCTTTGGTAGGTACGGATAGAGTTGATTCCTGATTTCCTACAACTTCCGGTGTAGCACTTGGAGTGTCGACAACAATTGGTAATGACGTCATTGTTGGTTCTCGAGGAATGTCGACCGATTCCTTTGGAATATCTGCCACCTTTACCCCCGAATTTTCCCTACTCTCTACTCTCCAGTATCTCACTATCTGGTGAATATCTGATTCGCACGTGATCAACATGGAATCAATTGTGACCAAAAAACATTTTCCACATGAATGAACCTGCGTAATCAATGTGAATCCTAGACCACGGCCTACTGGGAAATTTCCATGGGTGTAAGGGTGCCTCTGCTGGAGGTTTTCTGTTTAACTGACACAAACTACAGTTTTGTATCTCCTTTTCAATGTCTGAATCAATCGTAGGCGACCATACATATGATCTTGCAAGGTTTTTCATTCTGATGGTGCCTGGATGTCCTTCATGCAGAATTTGTAGCATTTGAGCATATCCCTTGAGTGGAATCACAACTCGACTACCGCGAAGTAAGCAACCATCCTCGACACTCAACTCTGATCGAACACTGAAAAACGGCCTTAGTGACGCATCGGGATTTCTCTGTGGCCATCCAGATTTGACGTAGCTGAACACCTGTGCGATCAAAGGATCTTTACCGGTCCACTGTTTAATTTGATCGGCTTTTATGGTTGACCATCTCCTGGAACAGGGGGTTCCACAAGTTTCTCCTGAACAGGAAGTCGAATAAGTCCTTCTGCGTAGTTTTTACGACATTCCTTATATACCAGCGTGTACTCGTACGCGGACAGTGTTAAGACCCGCCGCTGTATCCTGGCAGCGGCCATTTCTGGAATCCTCCGATCTTCCTTCAATAAACCAAGCAGGGGTTTATAATCGGTGTATAGTAGAAAATGGTTGCCATACAAGTATTGGTGAAACTTTTTCACTCCAAAAATGATTGAAAGTCCTTCTTTCTCCAAATGTGAATAATTCTTCTCCGCTGGAGACAATGTACGCGAAACGTAAAAAACTGGCCTTTTTGAACCATCTTCCATATTCATAGCGAGTACAGCACCGACACCGTAGGGTGATGCATCTCAGCATAGAACAATTTCTTTGGACGAGTCGAAGTGTACTAATAGATCCGATGACAATAACAGCTGGTTTGACTTTCGGAATGCTTCCTGCTGGTCCTTTGTCCAAGCCCATTTTACGCCCTTCACCAGTAACTCGTGTAGTGGTGCTAGTACTATTGATAAGTTTAGCAAAAACCGACTATAAAAGTTGATCATTCCCAGGTACGCTTGAAGTTCTTTCATTGTGGTAGGTACAGGCATATCCCCGATTGCCTTGACCTTCTCCGTAATTGGTTTAACTCCCTCAGCATTGACCCGGTGACCCAAATAAACCACTTCCTTTGCCAGCAAAAATGCATTTCGACCGTTTCAGACGGATAGCTGCCTCTGTTATCCTACGCAGGACCTCACTTAGGTTGCCCAGATGTTCGGACCGGTACGTCCTGTGATGAGAATGGCATCTACTCTTACTACTACGTGACAAATACCCTGAAGCAGATTCTCCATGGAACGCTGGAAAATTCCAGGTGCTGATGACACTCCGGAGGGAAGACGATACAATCCCTTGTGAGTATATATTGTAACATACTGTCTTGAGTCCTCATCAAGTTCAAGTTGCTGGTATGCTTGGCTACGGTCCAACTTTGTAAACTCACTTCCTCCGCTCAGTGTGGCGTACAGATCTTTAATTTGGGTATTGGGTAATTGTCTAGTTTTGAAAAGCGTTTACAGTGACTTTATAATCCCCACAGATGCGGATTGATTTATCCTCCTTTACTATGGGTACTACATGTACAGGCGCCGCCCATTCCGAGAATTGCACGGCTTCAATCGTTCCTTCGCGTTCAAGGCGACTCAGCTCCTCATCAATTTTTTTCACGGAGCGTGTGCGGCACGGGCCTTGCCTTGAAATATTTCGGAGTTGCTTGCGCGTCAACATAGTTTTTGGTCTTAATCCCTTTCACTGTGCCAATATCATCCTAGAATGCATCTCCATATTTCTCCAGTACTTTGTCCACCTCTTCTGGGATTGTTCCTGAATAGAGTTTAGTGTGGAATATTTCAGACCAGTCCAGCTTTAGTTCCTGAAGCCATCATCTTCTGTCTCCATGTAATTAGTACTAGTAGTAGGTCGGCCTTTTCCTCTTCCCCGGCCTGTATGTTTCAGAAAAGGTCGCCTCGTCTGACCTCTCGTTACACCTGACTGCCGTTGCTGACATTTTTTACTGGGGTGTCCCGTCTTCCCACATGAATAACATTCAAGATCTTTGTGTCGACATGAAGCGGGGGAGTGTTGTTTACCGCACCTAAAACACCCATCATTAACCTCGGAATGTGTGTCGCGTCCCTCAGTACGCGTAAGTCCAGTACTTTGATGTTTACGGTTGCTGTAAATTTTGTTGACATGTTGGGTCTGTTGCTGATTCTGACCTGTTTTCTTCAAATCAGCCCTGCCGGATTTTGTGCTGCCGTTTCCAGTGCGATAGCCATCTCTAAAGCTTTTTTTAAATGTCAGCCGCGATTCAGGCAACAATCTACGCTGTATGTGATCGTTATTTATTCCACACATTAACCTATCACGTAACATTGTCTCTTACGTTGTTCCAAAATTGCAATGTTCTGACAATCTATGGAGTTTCGACACAAATGGCGCTACGGTCTCCCCCGTAGTTTTTAATCTACTATTGAATTTGAAACGTCTCTGATGGGGTTGAGTCGTGATGGTTCTGAATCAGTTCTTTTAACTCATCGAACGTCTGTTCCCCTGATTTGGTGGGAGCCAACAAATTCCTCATAAGTGTGTACGTTTTTGATCCACATACTTACAATAGAATGGCTCTTTTCTTTGCACCCTCGGTAATATCGTTCGCCGTGAAATAATGCTCTAGATAATCGTTCAATGTATTGAATTCATACGTCTGATTCCGGATGAAATCCTCTTATTTACCGTATGCAGCCATCTCTGGGTTCTCCGTTAATCTTCTGACATAGATCTTAAACAGTCTACCGCCTCGACGCCAGTGTTACAACCAGAACACCACAGCTAGTTCAATTCGGTGTTTATTCATAATGGCCGCCTAAACATGTGCTTACAACTTGCGCGATCCCACAATGCATTCATTAGTCAGGGGGAATAACTCTGCTGTACTTAAAGTAACACTACATTAACATAATATATATATATATATATATATATATATATATATATGTACATGTATATATATGACTAGTTACTACAGTGAGTAAACTGAAGACTGTATTCCTCTGCTTGGTTAAACTGAAGACTGTATTCCTCTGTGTTGCCAAACTGAAGAAGGTACGTATTCCTCTATGTGGTTAAACTGAAGACTATATTCCTCTGTGTGGAAAAACTGATGACTGTATTCCTCTGTGTGGAAAAACTGAAGACTGTATTCCTCTGTATGGGTAAACTGAAGACTGTATTCCTCTGTGTTGGTAAACTGATGACTGTATTTCTCTGTGTGGAAAAACTGAAGACTGTATTCCTCTGCTTTGAAAAATTGAAGACTGTATTCCTCTGTGTGGACAAACTGAAGACTGTATATCAAATAGCACCATTATTTTTATTTTTTACACCTTATTTATTTTTACCTGATGATTTAGCATTTGCTCATTGTTCATATTCTAATTTCATCATTTTATTTCTTATGCTCTCTTATAGACAACGGCAGAAAAAGGACAGTTTACGTATGAAACTGACTTGCAGGCGCGTAGCTACCATAGACAATGGTACTCCCGTGCATCCACATCATTTTCATTTTGAAATTGATACGTTTTTACAACAACAAAAAAAAGCGAGATTGCTCTTAGTTGTATTGTTAACTATACTCTTTCTAAAATAACTCCAATGAGTATCTATACTCCCCACCAAATTAATTAATTGATAGGTTAAAAGTAACTAGCATTACCACTGTGTGGTAATGGCAGCGGAACTAGGTACCCAGCTAGCAGCAACACGCGTACGTCGGACAGACGTTGGCCCAATGCATGACACTACATGTAGGTGGGCCCAACGTCAGATGATAACATTGCACGGACGTATTTTTGTCCAGCTGATTTACGCTGTCCAGACGTAGATCTCAACGTTTTGATAACGTTGCCAGACATTTGTTCCAACGTCATGTTGTAACTGCTTTCGACGGCTTCCAACGTTAATCAGATATGTATAGACCTGATTTGCCATTGAAAATAATAACTAACACAGCAAAATAAGTTTCACTGCTTTTAATATATCACCACAATCATTCAGTGTCGTACTCAGAGTCACCGTCTCGTCCCAAAGAAATGCTTCTGTCATCCGCTTCTGCCACTGTAAAAGGAAAGATATTATTTAAAAGTAAAATAATAATAATTAGAACTTAGGAATGTGACATTTCTGTATACAACACTTGAGTGCAACCGCCATTTTGAGAGTCACATGATAATTAAACCAAATAACGGTAAATAAAACTCGATAACATAAATGTATAGCAACACATAATTACATGTTAATGTAAATGACATCACCATTTTGTAATTCTGTATAAACATATACATATGTGTCGATATAAAAAGTCGTCATTCTAAACTTCAGTTTACTACGGTATGTATAATACATAGACTTTGTTACACATGAACGTTGATAAACTCTAACATCTATCTATAAACAAAACCAAATATAACATCTGTACAATTAGGTGTATTATAAGGATATATTAATTAAAACTTCTAAAATCAACATGCAAAAGTACTCACGATCGTCACAGATGAACACTGTGTCACCTGCAGTCTTGTTCTGTCGACAGGAAATTTAAATGTTGCGGTGGCCGCACCCATTCTAAAACGATTGATAACGGATCACATACACTGAACCCCTCCCATGGGGATCGGATAACACTTTGGGAGTTTAGGCCTAGCGGCACATTGTCGTATTGTGTATGTTTTGTACACAGGGGTATCTGTGAAGTATATACTAGTATATATGTATGTGTTGGAGATGTTTTATTAGGGTTAGTTACAGATTTAAAAGGTCTCTAAAACATTTAAAGATTTTCATAAAAGTTAATATCATAGCCCGTAAAAATGTGTTTTAATGGTTAAACTTCAAGCGTTGCTCCACCGTCTTGGAAACGTTATTAGTGTTTAAAAAATTTTAATCGACGTTAACAATTTAAAGTGGTTGAACCAACGTTGGCTAAACGTCGTTCATTTACTTTATCTTCATATCAAGAGAAAAACGTCGACGTTTGTCCAACGTCGACGAAACGTAAGAAATCCGACTGCGAACTAGCCGACTAAAAATGACGTCGGACCAACGTAACTCTGCTAGCTGGGTACCCGCTGAAGCGAGAGTGAGAAAATCAGGATTTGAACAGAGCTAAGATTGCGCTTTTATCTGCATTTAGAGAAGTTTTTGGAAACTGACGTTTGGTACACGTGTTTCCGAATATATCAGCAACACAATGATATATAAATGGTTTTCGCGAACTGTCACAAAAAAACTTGACAGGTGTAAACATGCCACCACACCAAGGGAGGTACCGACGTAAATCGCCGGTCGATATACAGAGAGGAGATTTTCCTCATTTCTGAAGCATTAAACAAATATTTACTCAATTTATTTAAAGTTTTAACACTTTTACATGAAAACAATTCTATTAGTTGTAGACATTTGGATGTCAGTAATAATACTGTTTGATATGTGTCCTTCTTAAATCATAATATGCAGGACAAAGTAAAATAAAATGGACCTTGTCCTCAACATCATTTTATCACAAACTGTACATACTTTCTGACTCCTGGGAATGTTACTATAGCGCCCAGATTCTATATTAAGGCTGTGTCCTTGCATCCGGAATTTACTCAATAAATTTTTAAATCTAGGGTTAATTCGTTTAGTTAAATAATACTGAATACAAAAGGTATCGGCGATATGCTTATATAAATAACGTTTGGATGAAACATCAAAGGCACTGCGTAATTCCTGAATTAATGTACATCATAGACACGTTGAGCATACAATTGCGAATGTAGTTTGAAGATCTACATGTAATTTTATTTCTTAATGAGACCACATGGCAATAGTTTTATTCTATTATCAATAAAGCTGTAAATCAGATTGGATTTGTTTTAACAGAGATTTAAAAAGTACATAGTTCTATCTAAATCGATATGGTTTTAGTAATTAAAATTTTAGAATCGAAATTTAATTGAATTGGTAAATAACTATAAAAAATGTATTAAAATTACATTTCAAATGCCAATACAAATGTATTTTACGTTAATGAAGTTTAATTATTACGTTAATTTGCATAAAAAGTATCCAACTATATTAATATTCCTCACTTAAAAATAGTTTGAAGATGTTCGTCAAATGTAATAAATCAATATTTTGAAGACAAAAATTATATGAATGTATATTGTATCAAACATGTGCTACATAATCTATAAATTATTGCTAAATTACGAAAGCTGGCTCATAATTAAAAGTTCAAAAAACGAAAATATGGCTTATTCATTTTATTTATTTGCTTTGCTAATTTTCTGTAGATAATTATATATACATTTCATATTTTTTAGAGTTAGCAATATCAATAATAAGCATGTAATTTTCAACACTTATTTTCAACAAGGATTTATAAATATCAAAATAACTTGTAAGTAGGCTACACGTGATCTACATATAATTAAGTCTTGTAAATGTTATGAGAACTTACGAGAATATGAGTATCAAATAATCAAAATTCAGTGCGCATGCACTAAGAAATTCAATGTTATGAAACCTTCACGAGTCACGCCCCTTTTTTTCAATGATATCATAGATAATTCTATTTCCGGTATGGTAATCTGAAATAACATCAGGTATACGTATGTTCATTAACTAATTCACGGTAGTAAAATATCGTATTGATATTAACGCAGCCTGGTTTCCTATTTAATTATGCTTGATAAGATCAATAACAAAATTACGGTTGCAATATTTTTGTTAGGCCTTAAGCGACAAGAGACGATCCCGATGATAAACAAGAACCTGTCACGCAGAGCTGCACGTGTCTTGTAAGTTACACAACTTTATGTGTTGTCGCTGAATAAAAGTCCTTGTTCCAGAGTAAAATCATCACAAGACTAGACTGCAGTATTAGAACAGCGATATATGTGAGTAATTGTGAAATAAGCTGTGGAATTATCTCTTAATCTATTTGTATTTTGTAGATCCACCGGTCCTGTCATCTTCTGAAATTTACGAGAGGTAGAACATGTAACTTCGGTAGTGTTTAAGCATAGGTATTTAGCACACTGGTAAGTCAAAGACCCACTATAGACTAATATATCTCTCTATTCATTAGTCTATAGCAGGTCTTTGACTTACCAGCGTGCTGAATACCTATGGTTTTGTAGAAGAAATTGGCAAATACACATTCCTGTCGAGTGCCCCGACCAGGAATCGAACCCGGGTCTCCGGCGTGGAAATCTACGGCTCTACCGACTGAGCCAAAAAAGCATGCTCCGTCAGCTGAGTGACAGAGACCGTATTTAACACTGTTTACAAACCACACCGACCAGCTACTTTTACACTACTCCCCCTGTTTTTAGGTCTTTTCATTCAAACAACTTCTCAATAACCAAAAGGCCCGGGGTACTGATATTTGGCCTGTATCATGCTGGGACAAAGGGATACCAAGTTTGTTCAAATGAATGACCTTGACCTTCATTCAAGGTCACAGGGGTCAAAAAGGCTAAAATTTTTAAACGACTTCTTCTCAAGACCCAGAAGGCCCAGCTAGGTACTGATATTTGGCCTGTAGCATGCTGGGATGAAGGGCTACCAAGTTTGTTCTAATAAATGACCTTGACCTTCATTCAAGGTCACAGGGGTCAAAAAGGCTAAAAACTATAAACAACTTCTTCTCAATAACCAGTAGGCCCAGGGTACTGATATTTGGCATGTAGTATGCTGGGATGAAGGGCTACCAAGTTTGTTCAAATGAATGAATTTGATATTCATTCAAGGTCACAGGGGTCAAATAGGCTAAAATCTTTAAACAACTTCTTTTCAAGAACAGAAAGGCCCAGGATATTCATATTGGGCCTGCAGCATGCTGGGATGAAGTGCTACCAAGTTTGTTAAAATAAGTGAATCAAATAGGCTAAAATCCTTTAAACAACTTCTTGTGAATAACTAAGAGGCCTAGAGACCTGGACTGAGTTTCACTAAAGGTCGTAAGTCTACACATAGACTTAGACGTAAACGTAGACCTTACGTCCGAACTTACGTGTGCGTAAGATGTGTTTCACTAAAGGGCGTAACTCTGCACGTACGTGTAAACGTAGACGTAGGATTTTGCGTAACTTACGTCTGAAAATCAATTTGTAACATCACGTCTGATTGGCTGATGCGACTTGGTTTTAAAACTTTTTATATTCCGGCTTGTTATCTATTTGATATGTTTTATATTTCCTATGTTTTATTGTGTACAAAACTAAACATGTCATATATTTGACATGAAAAAATATTTGTATAAAAATCGATGCTTAATCCATTTTACAAATTGCCAGGAGTGAATTTGAAAATGATTTTTGTAGGACTGAATTTACATGTATGTAACATGTATTAAAAAATCGTTAATTATTATTAAAAAGAGATAGAGATTTATCGGAATTATCCTACTATTTGGTCACCATGTAACGGGATATATAATTACCTATCGACCATTTATCGGGATATCCTAATATTTGACAGGGGGAGCATGGGGGGCATTGCCCCTCCCCCCTTTTTGCCGAGTGAATTGTTTTAAAAATGCACATTTAAAGAAAAAAGGGTCCTCCTGCTTCATTTAGAACATTTTCCGTTGCCAGCGCGTTTCCTAAAAACGTTCAAGCACGTAATGTTCAAATTTTTAATAATGAAAATTCAATACGTGACACGAACTACGACAAAATGGATTGTAAAACTCATCTCAGCCATTCTAAATCGTAATTTTTTGGCGCTCGCAAATTCTACAAAAGGCATCGTATAACTCATGTCTGCCATTCTAAAATCTAAATTATGACAAATCAGCAAATCGTTGACTAATAATCAAAATCAACAAGACACCTGTATACCAATTGATATATTCAAAAATATAATCGATATACGTTCTTATGTGATTAAAAAGCATGGTAATTTAATCTTGCTGTTTACATGTTTTTTCAACTGACCACTAATAAATGTAATTTAGAAGCAATCTGTGATTGATATTTATTGTAAGAATTAAGCCGCGGAAGGTAATGCGTGTCTCCGATGTCATGTAATCTATAATTTTAAGACAGATTACTATAATATAAACTTCTATCAATGCTAGAATGATAAAAATAACAGGTTCTTGGGTCATGTACGGTACTCATTATTAGAGAAGACTTACTTCGTTATCGTTTCAATCAGTTTCATATTCAATTCAGAAAATGTACAATGTGTATTTGTTATAACATCATGCAATGCAATAATAAACTACACATTTTCGGCTAACATTCAACAAGAGAGTTTGATTTACTTATATCTCTATGTATTCTTCGGTAGAGTAACGATACATTCCGTACATCTACATGTACATATGCACATGTACAATACTCATAACAGGCGAATTAGTTCCTAAATAGTTTTATATTAAACCTTATTTGGTCCCATTACAATATTATTGTTCTGAAAAAATATCATTTATTACAGCTGCATAGGACATGGTATTTCTATTTATTTTTTTCTATTTTGCATTTTCTAAGTGTTGGGTGAATATGCATCCGGATCAAAGATCCGTCACTTGGTTTTTCCTTTAGTTTGACGTGATTGCATCCGTAATCAACAAAGACGTCTGCTGTTGATTTTAAACCTGTTTGAACGGTCAGTTTTTTAAATGACCGGCTAAGGTATCTAAAATATCGATTTCTACCCAACCGGAAACTTATTCGATGTTCTCTCAGTCAGAAAACTAGCGCAATGTTGTTGTGAAGTGGTTTACATTTAATTCTACGTGTACTCCAATGTAGACGTAGATTTACGTGTAAAATTAATCATAACTTCACTTCACGTAAAGTTACGACCTTTAGTGAAACACGTTTTAGACGTAACTTACGTCTACGTCTACGTGTAGACTTATGACCTTTAGTGAAACTCAGTCCTGATCTTGGGCCTGTGACATGCTGGGATGAAGGGCTACCAAGTTTGTTCAAATGAATGACCTTGATCTTCATTCAAGGTCACAGGGGTCAAAAAAGGCTGAAATCTTTAAACAACTTCTTCTCACAAACCAAAAGGCCCAGGATACTCATATTGGGCATGTAGCATGCTGGGATGAAGGAATACCAAGTTTGTTCAAATGAATGACCTTTACCTTCATTCGAATTCACAGAGGTCAAATAGGCTTAAATCTTTACACGACTTCTTATCAAGAACCAAAAGTCCCAGGATACTCATATTAGGCTTGCAGCATGCTTGGATGAAGGGCTACCAAGTTTGATAAAATGAATGACCTTGACCTTCATTCAAGGTCACAGGGGTTAAATTGGCTAAAATATTTCAAACGACTTCTTTAGAATAAATAGGAGGTCTAGAAACCTGATATTGGGCCTTTGACATGACATTTCACAGGGATCAAAAAGGTTACAATCTTTAAACGACTTCTTGAGAATAACTAGGAGGCCTAGAGACCTGATATTGGCCCTGTGACATGCTGGGATGAAGGTCTACCAAGTTTGTTCAAATGAATGACCTTGACCTTCATTCAAGGTTACAGGGGTCAAATAGGCTAAAATCTTTAAACAACTTCTTTTTAATAACCAAGAGGGCTAGAGACCTGATATTATGCATGGGACATGTTGGGATGAAGGGCTACCAAGTTTGTTCAAATGAATGACCTTGAATTTCATTCAATTTCACAGGGGTCAAATAGGCTAAATCTTTAAAACACTTCTTCTTAAAAATCAAAAGGCATAGGGACCCGATATTGGGCCTGTGGCATGCTGGGATCAAAGGCTACCAAGTTTGTTCAAAAGAATGACCTTGACCTTCATTCAAGGTCACAGGGATCAAATAGGCTAAAATCTTTAAACAACTTCTTTTTAATAACCAAAAGGCAAAGAGACCTCTAATGTGCTTAGGGATGATATAAATTCTTATTTACTCTTTTTGTTAAGTATGACCAGGTTGCAGGTGAGCGATTCGGGCCCATTGGGCCCTTGTTTTATCTTGATTATAAGACCCCTTAAAACCAATATATGTACACTCTGGTACAGAGATAAAAATTGATATAATTTGTAACTAATTCTCAGACCCCTGTGGTTTGTAAAATAGTTTTTTTCTACATAAAGCTCTTTCTAGATGGTGTAGATGAAATGAAAACTAATGATTTACCCTAAGATATCAGCATTGATGAGTGATTTAACAAGACCGGGTAGGGTTGGTGTGCGGGATCCTCACAAACCTGTACAAAGTATATAAATCATCTTCGTACCTTGACCACTCCATGCACCATGTACAGTATAATGTCATCAAAATTAATGCTTTGGTCACAATGATCGGTCGATATCCGGAGATAGGGGGTTACCGGAAGTGCACCGCTGGTTTTGGGCCATTTTCCGACACTGAACAACATCGGTCAAAAAATTTGTCCGACATAATTTACATTAAAAGGAGGCTGTGCGGTAATCATACGACGTGTTTCCAAAGATAATTTTTTGGGGGGGGTGGTGAGGCAGTGAATATCGACCTTACATATCTAATGCTGAATTGGCCGATTATCATATGATGTCGGAGCGATAACCGACCTATTCACTAGACATCGTACGGATATCGCCTTAGTAGATTACGGACAATGAAGGACACTTGTATCCCAGGCCCGGCCAAATGTTGGACGATGTACATGTGATTGTCGTTCGATTCCGGCCGGATATCGGGCGATGCTTAAACGATATGTGAATGATATGTGGCCGATTATGAAATTCTACGGGACACCGTAACTTCGAATTAAAACTCTTTGGGCATGTCCCCTATGCTGTCTGAGAGTCCCGTCCACCGGCCGGCCATGGCTGGTGTCCGTCCGGAGACAAAAATGGCTAAAATTCATGCCAGGAGTACATCTTAAGACTAATCGGAAGAGGATGTGACCAAAGCATAAGTACTGAACTATACCGACGTCCACTATAAATACTGCATTCCTTGTTTTCATCGTCGCATAGTTCTACAAGAAAATAGACATCATTTGCACTGATCAGAAACTTAACTTATTCTCATACAAAATTAAAGATCATCCACAGCTGCAGGTGTTTGGTTCTATAGATATTTTTTTTTCTATCTCTATCTACTCGATTTACGTATGTTTACATGCAAAGAGAAAACAATATGTATAAATCCAAACACCTGTGGTTTATCTACAGAATTCAATTATCGGCTGATGAAATCTGCCTCCTTGTCCTCTTACAATTCAGAAGGAATACTTCTAACACAATTTTCTTGCCTTTATTTTTGTCTTTAAAACAACATCCTGTGGTTTGAATTTTAAGGTTTGATTTTATTTTAAATATGTTATGACATATGCAAAATATTATCAACTTGTGAAAGAGCAAAGTTTTGGAATTTCCAGAATATCTGTGAAGAAACAATATTGCTAGATAAGATTAAAAAATGTTAAACTGTATTAAATTTATTTATAAATATTTTTGTCCGGATCCCCTGACATGTGACATATTGGAATTTCAGTCGAATAACTGCATTAACTACTGATTGAGAAAAATCAGGATTTGTTTCACTCTTATCTTTGATTGATTTGCCATTAATATATTAATTGTTATCTCCACTAACGAAGAGAAAAACAATCTCAATATTTTTTGTCTGTTTGCAGCTTTATTTATTCATTTATTTATAGTTTTGTTAGAAAGTACCTACATGTATATACTGATCACCTGATACTCACCAGTCTACCCTTCATATTATCTATTGATACTGTACAGGTAATTAAATTTATACCTAAAATGCAGGCTTAATGAAACGTTGTTTATTGAGAGTTTCCGCAAATACACGTAGTGACGTCGGCAAAAAATGTGCGTAACTTTATAACGTCATTTATTCCGACGTCATAATCGCCGCATCTGGGCCCATTTTGTCAGTCGCCGTCACATATGTGTGTCTTGGTTTCTTACAACGTAAAATAAAAATAACCAAATCATGTACATAACTAGAATTGAGTCTCTTAATATTTTTGCATTTTATCAATGAAAAAAATATTGTTTTTTTACAGGAGCCAATCAATATGGTGCTAGTGTTTGATGTTGATGAAAACAACTTGGCAATATGTGCCATAGTTACCGTTGCTATGCAGTTTAGCTTTTTCCTGATTGCCTGTACCTGTAAATTTGACAAAGTGACTGACTTTGCTGGAGGAACTAACTTTGTTGTTTTAGCCTTACTGACGTTTCTGTTAGCACAGGTAAGATTTAATGTGTCTAATGAGGAAAATAACAATTGAAATAACTATTTCATTGGTAATTTTAATATATCATTATTTTAAGGGACAAGTCATTCTATGAGCACATTAGATTAGTTGGTTTTACTTTGATATGCCAGAAAAGCCCACTGTAGTGAAATGAATGTGAAATGTTCAAACTCGCTTGTTGTCCGGCATTACACATTGTGGTCGGACGTCTTGTATGCCAAACCCGGACCCTTGCTAGTGTAGTAAAGACATTTTTTTATCGAGAACTACTCAAATTGCTCTTACAGTAGGTGCATGTTCTTGTCTAAATATAATTTCACCAACTCCTCAGTGGTCATGTATTGTATTTGATTGACGTACATGACTTTGGCTCGGGTATGGGTACAGCATACATGTTATATCTGCTTAATCGTATTGATCAATGTTTTGGAATTTCAACCGTAGCAATCAAATTACTTCCCAATGTCGTGCAATTTGTCATTATTTCTTGTTATAGGTTCATAAGGAATGTAGAACAATACATTTTTGTGATATTTTGCTATGTGGTTATATGTAACAGAATTAGCCTCATTGAATTGTCCCTTTAATGTATCTTTCTTGTAAAGATCTAATTGATAAAAAGTAAGTGAACAATAGTTTTGCCATTTTTCTTTCAGACCTATAACTGGAGACAGATTTGTGTGACTGTGTTTGTATGTATCTGGGGCATCCGACTGTCAGGCTACCTGCTGTATAGAATCATCAAGATAGGCGAGGACAAACGATTTGATGACAAGCGAGAAAACTGTGCCGCGTTTGCTGGATTTTGGACATTTCAGGTACACACTGTACACCAATACGCACAGTTCTAAAGATGCTCCATCGCTGACAAATGGTATTATTTCTGTATCAAATACAGGAGCAGACGATTTAGTATTTCTCTTCGGTCACAAAAGTTACTTACTTTACACCATTACCGCCATTTAAAAGTTTCAGCTTCTAATAATAATCTTACTTCAAGATAAAAAAATTGAAAATATTTAACTGCATCCTGAAAAAAAATCAGTGGCACTACGTCATATATGGAATGAAAAAGTGATTGCTCATGCATCAAAAGCAAAAAACATTATTTTATAATTTTTAATACAATGCGACTAGCGTTTGTATTAATGCTATCCGGTTGACTATTGATGTGTAGGACTGAGTAGGACTTGCCCTACAATGACATCTAGTGGTGACCTCTTGAACCATTTCATTCATAAACTTCCATTCATAAGTTCCCTATTCATTGAATAATATTCCTTTGGACCAATCAGTAGTCATGGGAAGACTGCCTTCTGATTGGTAGAATACACAGAGTGTTATATAATACACAGCCCATCTAGGTCAACTGTTGCCTGCTGGTGACTCCTCTGTCCAACTTACATAATCTCTGCTAATGATAATTCAAATTGGACTTACTATCAAAGGCTTATAGACATAAGAGTTTTGAAGTAAACTAATCATATGTCCTTCTTGTGTACTTTAAAATAATGTTTTTAAATGAATGCTAAACACAGATCTGAGGTAAAGGCAAAATAACTTATAAGGCTGCCCTCATATGTGCATAATTTTACCAAAATAAGTGTATGTGCAACATAAGAAACAAGAGTATATAAGGATAAAAACTCATTTTAATGAAGACTTGTTTTCTTTGTAATTTTCATGTAGGAACTTTAATCAAGAAATATGTCAAACAAAAACATATGTATTTTCTGTGATCAGTTGAATGTTCTTGAAATAATTGATATTAAAGTCTTTATAATATGGTTTATATATTTTGATTTTGGAAATTCATTTGATTTCATTCTGTTTTTCTGTTTCTGCTGCGTTGTATTTGCAGTACTTTGAGTACTTTGATTTTATATTTTAGCTCACCTGGCCCGAAGGGCCGGTGGGCTTATGCCATGGCGCGGCGTCCGTCGTCCGTCCCTCGTCCGTCCGTCAACATTTCCTTTAAATCTCTGCTAGTCATAGAGTTCTGCATGGATTGTAACCAAATTTGGCCACAAACATCCTTAGGGGAAGGGGAACAGAACTTGTATAAATTTTGGCTCTGACCCCCCAGGGGAAGGAGGGGCGGGGCCCAATAGGGGAAATAGAGGTTAATCCTATAAATCGCTACTTGTCCTAGAGTTCTGCATGGATGGTAATCAAATTTGGCCAGAAACATCCTTGGGGGAGGGGAACAGAACTTGTATAAAGTTTGGCTCTGACCCCCTGGGGGCAGGAGGAGCGGGGCCCAATAGGGGAAATAGAGGTAAATCCTATAAATCGCTACTTGTCCTAGAGTTCTGCATGGATTGTGACCAAATTTGGCCACAAACATCCATAGGGGAAGGGAAACAGAACTTCTATAAATGTTGGCTCTGATCCCCCGGGGGCAGGATGGGTAGGGCCCAGTAGGTGAATTAGAGGTAAATATTCGAATTCCTTCAGAAAAGAAACAATGAACCTGTATTTAGAACATTACTTGGCATTACAAACCAAGTGAGCGATACAGGCCCTCTGGGCCTCTTGTTTCTGTATCAGTCTGTGTATTTAAACTTTATAGTATAAAGTTTGATTGATAGAATATCTTTTTCTGTATTAGTCTGTGAAATAGAGAAATTTAAAATCTTTTACATAGAATGTATATTTTTCAGGCATTCTGGGTATTCACTGTCAGTCTGCCGGTCATCTTTATAAATGCCCCGTCCAGTGCGGTCAAGTTGGACCCTGATGACCACTGGACACCTCAGGACATTGTTGGTGCACTGTTTTTTGTCGTTGGATTATTATCAGAAACAATTGCTGACTTTGAGAAATTTAACTTCAGAAACAATCCAGAAAACAAAGGGAAATGGTGTGATGTTGGTAAGGACAATGTTACAGTATCCAACACTAACCTGTCCATTAGGATACAGCCCAGTGTCTTACCACACCAATGTGGTCCTAACCACACAAATGTAGTCCTAACCACACAAATGTAGGCCATCAATATACAGCCCAGTGTCTAACCACACAAACGTGGTCCTAACCACACAAATGTGGTCCTAACCACACAAATGTAGTCCTAACCACACAAATGTAGGCAATCAATATACAGCCCAGTGTCTAACCACACCAATGTAGTCCTAACCACACAAATGTAGTCCTAACCACACAAATGTG
>SAYR01004905.1:277984-324290 GCA_004382745.1 Argopecten irradians irradians
CAGTGTCTAACCACACCAATGTAGTCCTAACCACACAAATGTAGTCCATCAATATACAGCCCAGTGTCTAACCACACTAATGTAGTCCATCAATATACAGCCCAGTGTCTAACCACACCAATGTAATCCTAACCACACAAATGTAGTCCTAACCACACAAATGTGGTCCATCAATATACAGCCCAGTGTCTAACCACACAAATGTAGTCCTAACCACACAAATGTAGGCCATCAATATACAGCCCAGTGTCTAACCACACCAATGTAATCCTAACCACACCAATGTAATCCTAACCACACAAATGTAGTCCTAACCACACAAATGTGGTCCATCAGTATACAGCCCAGTGTCTAACCACACAAATGTAGTCCTAACCACACAAATGTAGTCCTAACCACACAAATGTAGTCCTAACCACACAAACGTAGTCCTAACCACACAAATGTAGTCCATCAATATACAGCCCAGTGTCTAACCACACTAATGTAGTCCATCAATATACAGCCCAGTGTCTAACCACACAAATGTAGTCCTAACCACACAAATGTAGTCCTAACCACACAAATGTAGTCCTAACCACACAAATGTAGTCCTAACCACACAAATGTAGTCCTAACAACACAAATGTAGCCCATCAATATACAGCCCAGTGTCTAACCACACAAATACAGTCCATCAATATACAGCCCAGTGTCTAACCACACAAATGTAGTCCATCAATATACAGCCCTGTGTCTAACCACACAAATGTGGTCCTAACCACACAAATGTAGTCCATCAATATACAGCCCAGTGTCTAACCACGCAAATGTAGGCCATCAATATTCAGCCCAGTGTCTAACCACAATAATGTGGTCCTTACCACACAAATGTAGTCCTAACCACACAAATGTGGTCCTAAACACACAAATGTAGTCCTAACCACACACATGTAGTCCATCAATATACAGCCCAGTGTCTAACCACACACATGTAGGCCATCAATATACAGCCCAGTATCTAACCACACAAATGTAGTCCTAACCACACAAATGTAGGCCATCAATATTCAGCCCAGTGTCTAACCACACAAATGTGGTCCTAAACACACAAATGTGGTCCTAACCACACAAATGTAGTCCTAACCACACAAATGTAGGCCATCAATATACAGCAAAGTGTCTAACCACACAAATGTGGTCCTAACCACACAAATGTAGTCTTAACCACACAAATGTAGTCCATCAGTATACAGCCGGTGTCTAACCACACAAATGTAGTCCTAACCACACAAATGTAGTCCTTACCACACAAATGTAGGCCATCAATATACAGCACAGTGTCTAACCACACAAATGTGGTCCTAACCACACAAATGTGGTCCTAACCACACAAATGTAGTCCTCACCACACAAATGTAGGCCATCAATATACAGCCCAGTGTCTAACCACACAAATGTAGTTCTAACCACACAAATGTAGGCCATCAATAAACAGCCCAGTGTCTCCCAACACAAATGTAGTCGTAAACACACAAATGTAGTCCATCAATATACAGTCCAGTGTCTCCCCACTCAAATGTAGTCCTAACCACACAAATACAGTCCATCAATATACAGCCCAGTGTCTCCCCACACAATTGTAGTCCTAACCACACAAATGTAGGCAATCAATATACAGCCCAGTGTCTCCCCACACAAATGTAGTCCTAACTACACAAATGTAGGCAATCAATATACAGCCCAGTGTCTAACCACACAAATGTAGGCCATCAATATTCAGCCCAGTGTCTAACCACACAAATGTGGTCCTAACCACACAAATGTGGTCCTAACCACACAAATGTAGTCCTAACCACACAAATGTAGGCCATCAATATACAGCCCAGTGTCTAACCACACAAATGTGGTCCTAACCACACAAATGTAGTCCTAACCACACAAATGTGGTCCTAACCACACAAATGTAGTCCTAACCACACAAATGTAGTCCTAACCACACAAATGTAGGCAATCAATATACAGCAAAGTGTCTAACCACACAAATGTGGTCCTAACCACACAAATGTAGTCCTAACCACACAAATGTAGTCCATCAGTATACAGCCGGTGTCTAACCACACAAATGTAGTCCTAACCACACAAATGTAGTCCTCACCACACAAATGTAGGCCATCAATATACAGCCCAGTGTCTAACCACACAAATGTGGTCCTAACCACACAAATGTAGTCATTACCACACAAATATAGTCCTAACCACACAAATGTAGTCCTAACCACACAAATGTGGTCCTAACCACACAAATGTAGGCAATCAATATACCCAGTGTCTTCTATCCTACATCTACAGGACATACTCAGTTCGATTATAAATAGATTGAGTGATTTGTCAATAAAACCTTGTAGAGTGATTTGTCAATAAAACCTTGTAGAGTGATTTGTCAATAAAACCTTGTAGACATTTTGTTTGTGAGCAACTGTATGATGAGGTGACTACATGTTCGGTCAAAACAATGCTTTGGTATATAGTATCAAATGAGTTGTAGTATTTCATCAATGTATTGATTTTAACTGTTTACCTGATACATCAAACTAAGGAGAGGTAAATGTTTACTGGGAAACAAATCTTCAGGGGAGATAACTATTTATACCTTTATGTTTGTAGGTCTGTGGGGTGTGAGTCGCCACCCTAACTACTTCGGGGAGATAACTCTCTGGTTGGGTATATTTATCATGAGTACCAGTATACTGTGGGATGGCCAATGGTCAGCTGTCCTTAGTCCGGTCTTCACCATGTCCATCCTACTGTTCCTTAGTGGTATACCTTTACTGGAGAAAAAGGCAGACGAACGATTCAGAAAGTAAGTGTTATTGGTACCCTGATATGTTCCAACAGTAGATCTTTTTATTGGATTAAAATACCAAAAGTATTAGATAAACGGCAAGAATATATACATGGAGGTAATAATTTAGTTAATATTTTGTGTTGTTGCAAGGAGGGTAGATTATATATAAATTACAGGGTAACAAAATCAATTTTTCAACTGATCATATTATTTTTCAGTTGATTAAATGACAAATTCATGACTTTCTTTTTGCAGGAATGAAGCATATTTGATCTTTAAGAAGCGAACAAGTCCTTTAATTCCTCTGCCCGGTGGGTGCTATGGAGCCCTGCCCACGGCTATCAAATGCTTGTGCTGCTGTGAGTTTCCATTGTATGACCATATAGATGATGAGTCTGAGAAGATAGTGATCAAATCAGAAATACCGGAGAGTGATAACAAGGCGTGATGGAGTAGATGTACTAACAAATGTGTGCCATATATATGATGTATGAACCATAAATAGAGCTACAGGTTATATTTACAGCTGGGTGATCTAGGTGTAAGAAGGTAGAGTAACAGCCTCTTCATAAACGTTACCATTAGAGACATATGACAGATGTGCTTAATGAATATTTACCGTATGTATGATGAAAATGTATGTACAACTGTACTGTAATTAGAGTATTCAGACCACTGAATGTTTGACCAATATAATACACCTTCCTTGTCACACTCAGAAATACTCCTGTAATTACGTGGGAAGAAGCCACCAGCTACTAAACTGAGTCCCTGTTTCCAACATAAATGCTCATGCTTAAAGCAGATCCAGCCAAACTTGTATACTTTCTGTGATACACGAACAAACGTTTTATACATACACATGTACGATAGTCTTATTACAGGGACCAACTGTCTTATCAAAACACATCATTTATAAAACCTCCTCTGTTATAACTACCTCTTTTATCTCCCCTATTAACTTTACCGGGAAGCTTGTGTATTAAAATGAATAATTGACATAGTTACATTCACATGTAGATGTTTACTAAGAAGAGCGTAACCTGTATGGTAGCGGTTACATTAGTTCTTGTTCTTTACACAAAATGTTGCGTCATATAAATAAAATTGAAAATGTCAAATTTACAAGGTTTCAGTTAGAAAGTAAGTGGCAACATCTTATCAAACAAAAAGATCAATTTTACATTTTTCATTGATAAGTGAGAGAAAACAACATTGTATGTCCCTGTGAGATCTAATTAATTTATATGGCTGGGATACAGTGCTTACACTAAAACTCTATTTTGTAGATAGTAGATTTGTTTATAATGTTATGTATTACTTAGTTACATTGTAAATATCCTATTGTTAAGATACAAAAATGTTTACACATGCATGTACAGTTGAATTTTGTTATCTGAAAAGATCCCTTTTGATTTGACAGTTTTTAGGTGAGGCATATTAACCTAAATGAATAGGGAGTAAATGATCAGAATTTGTGTGGTTCTACTGTTATCCATTATCTACCTCATAAATAGCCAGAAATTATATATTCCATTCGTCGGCCGGAGATTTACCATTAATGAATGCTAAACTGCTATCATGAAATCTTGCCTTTTTCATATACAAAAATGTAAAAACATTATTAAAGTTGCTTCTCTCTGTTTCACCT
Organism: Argopecten irradians irradians; assembly: GCA_004382745.1. Taxonomy (NCBI): domain Eukaryota; kingdom Metazoa; phylum Mollusca; class Bivalvia; order Pectinida; family Pectinidae; genus Argopecten; species Argopecten irradians. The sequence goes on from SAYR01004905.1 coordinate 282,463, forward strand.
CATTATTAGTTACAACAACCCGATAGATCAGAATTATTATACAACAAAGGAAAGTAACTCTGATATATCACAATTATTGCTACAAATATCCATCATCATTGACTCCACAGAGCATGTTGTCCATGGTCTAGTGTATATGTACACATGATGTTGTCCATGGTCTAGTATGTACACATGATGTTGTCCATGGTCTAGTATGTACACATGATGTTGTCCATGGTCTAGTATGTACACATGATGTTGACCATGGTCTAGTATGTACACGTGATGTTGTCCATGGTCTAGTATGTACACATGATGTTGTCCATGGTCTAGTATGTACACATGATGTTGTCCATGGTCTAGTATGTACACATGATGTTGACCATGGTCTAGTATGTACACATGATGTTGACCATGGTCTAGTATGTACACATGATGTTGACCATGGTCTAGTATGTACACATGATGTTGACCATGGTCTAGTATGTACACATGATGTTGACCATGGTCTAGTATGTACACATGATGTTGACCATGGTCTAGTATGTACACATGATGTTGACCATGGTCTAGTATGTACACATGATGTTGACCATGGTCTAGTATGTACACATGATGTTGACCATGGTCTAGTATGTACACATGATGTTGGCCATGGTCTAGTTTGTACACATGATGTTGACCATGGTCTAGTATGTACACATGATGTTGGCCATGGTCTAGTATGTACACATGATGTTGACCATGGTCTAGTATGTACGCATGATGTTGACCATGGTCTATTATTTACACATGATGTTGACCATGGTCTAGTATGTACACATGATGTTGTCCATGGTCTAGTAAGTACACGTGATGTTGACCATGGTCTAGTATTTACACGTGATGTTGTACATGGTCTAGTATTTACACATGATGTTGTCCATGGTCTAGTATGTACACATGATGTTGTCCATGGTCTAGTATGTACACATGATGTTGTCCATGGTCTAGTATTTACACGTGATGTTGTCCATGGTCTAGTATTTACACATGATATTGTCCATGGTCTAGTATGTACACATGATGTTGTCCATGGTCTAGTATGTACACATGATGTTGACCATGGTCTAGTATGTACACATGATGTTGCCCATGGTCTAGTATGTACACATGATGTTGTCCATGGTCTAGTATGTACACATGATGTTGACCATGGTCTAGTATTTACACATGATATTGTCCATGGTCTAGTATATACACATGATGTTGTCCATGGTCTAGTAAGTACACATGATGTTGTCCATGGTCTAGTATGTACACATGATGTTGTCCATGGTCTAGTATGTACACATGATGTTGTCCATGGTCTAGTATGTACACATGATGTTGTCCATGGTCTAGTAAGTACACATGATGTTGTCCATGGTCTAGTGTGTACACATGATGTTGTCCATGGTCTAGTATGTACACATGATGTTGACCATGGTCTAGTATGTACACATGATGTTGTACATGGTCTAGTATCTTCACATGATGTTGACTTCTGTATTTGTATGTCATCTGACAATATGGAATCAAAATGTATCATTGCATATTTTCTTTATTGTAATGTGATAAAGAATCTCGATTCATTTTTTTATATCATTTACATTTGGAATTTGAGAAAGCAAAAAAGTTTGTTTTATTGTCATAAAAATACATAGAATTTGTAGTTTCTCTTATTGAGAGGTAAAACCGTGATAAAAAGGTGACTTCATCAGATCTAATTTTGTGTAGAGTGGAAGTCTGTGCTAAATGTGGTCTTTTATAAATAAACATTGCTGAAAACAGCACCTCAGGTGTGTTGTTTATGAACTTGATTTGTGATATGTTAAAGTGAGAATATACATTATATAAAATATGAATATAATAAATGAACAATATCTACAGCACTAGTTTGCAGTCAGTGTTCATCAAGGATTTCCTTGGTGTTCATTCAGATCAATTTTATACTAAATATAGTCATAATATTTTTGCCAATGTTATGTAATCGGATTTCGTGTAGAATGTGTAGTGAATGCTAAAAATACATTATATTTTTTGTCCTGATCATCTAGCTTATTGTCATGACTGATTTTCTACTGTGTATACATTGTACCATTGACTTTGTACTGTTGAGATTAAGATGTTTTTGTGTATTCATACTTATTCTATATCTTTAAGTATTATAATAAATTTGACACGGACTTTATTTCTAGTTTGAAGTTTGATTTTGTTGTTTTCTAGATGTGACTTTTAAAACACTTTACCTGCTATAACGTAAAGAATAAGAGCTGTTTTAGACCAGCAAAGCTCACCTCTGGCAATCCTTTCTAACTGGAACTTTTACAGATCAGCAGATATCGCCTCTGTCAATCATAACTAACTGGAACTGTTTCAGAACAGCAAAGCTCACCTCTGGCAATCCTTTCTAACTGGAACTTTTACAGATCAGCAGATATCGCCTCTGTCAATCATAACTAACTGGAACTTTTTCAGAACAGCAAAGCTCACCTCTGGCAATCCTTTCTAACTGGAACTTTTACAGATCAGCAGATATCGCCTCTGTCAATCATAACTAACTGGAACTATTTCAGAACAGCAAAGCTCACCTCTGGCAATCCTTTCTAACTGGAACTTTCACAGATCAGCAGATATCGCCTCTGTCAATCATAACTAACTGGAGCTATTTCAGAACAGCAAAGCTCACCTCTGGCAATCCTTTCTAACTGGAACTTTTACAGATCAGCATATGTCGCCTCTGTCATTTTTAACTAACTGGAACTATTTCAGAACAGCAAAGCTCAGTTGTCTACCATAACTAATTTGAGGTGTTTCAGAACAGCAATGCTCGGTAATCAATCTTAACTCACTGGAACTGTTTCAGAACAACACAGCTCGGTAGTCAACCTTAACTAACTTGAGCTGTTTCAGAACAGCAAAACTCGGCTGTCAATCTTAACTCACTGGAACTTTTTCAGAACAACACAGCTCGGCTTTCAACCTCAACTAACTGGAGCTGTTCAGAACAGCAAAGCTCGGCTGTCAATCTTAACCAACCGTAACTGTTTCAGAACAGCAAAGCTCGGCTGTCAATCTTAACCAACCGTAACTGTTTCAGAACAGCAAAGCTCGGCTGTCAACCTTAACTAACTGAAACTGTTTCAGAACAGAAAAGCTCGGCTGTCAACCTTAACTAACTGAAACTGTTACAGAACAGAAAAGCTCGGCTGTCAACCTTAACTAACTGAAACTGTTTCAGAACAGAAAAGCTCGGCTGTCAACCTTAACGTACTTGAACTGTTTCAGAACAGCAAAGATCGCCTATCAACCTCAACGAACTGGAACTGTTTCAGAACAGCTAAGCTCGGCTGTCAACCTTAACTAACTGGAGATGTTTCAGACCAGCTAAGCACGCCTATCAACCTCAACTAACTTGAACTGTTTCAGAACAGCAAAGCTCGGCTGTCAACCTTAACTAACTGTAACTGTTTCAGAACAGAAAAGCTCGGCTGTCAACCTTAACGTACTTGAACTGTTTCAGAACAGCAAAGATCGCCTATCAACCTCAACGAACTGGAACTGTTTCAGAACAGCTAAGCTCGGCTGTCAACCTTAACTAACTGGAGATGTTTCAGACCAGCTAAGCACGCCTATCAACCTCAACTAACTTGAACTGTTTCAGAACAGCAAAGCTCGGCTGTCAACCTTAACCAACTGTAACTGTTTCAGAACAGCAAAGCTCGGCTGTCAACCTTAACCCGCTGGAACTGTTTCAGAACAGCAAAGCTCGGCTGTCAACCTTAACCAACTGTAACTGTTTCAGAACAGCAAAGCTCGGCTGTCAACCTTAACTAACTAGAACTGTTTCAGAACAGCAAAGCTCAGCTGTCTACCATAACTATCTTGAGGTGTTTCAGAACAGCAATGCTCGGTAGTCAATCTTAACTCACTGGAACTGTTTCAGAACAACACAGCTCGGTAGTCAACCTCAACTAGCTGGAGCTGTTTCAAAACAGCAAAGATCGCCTCTTTCAGTATTAACTAACTGCAGCTATTTCAGAACAGCAAAGCTAGTTTGTCAACCTCAACTAACTGGAGCTGTTCAGAACAGCAAAGCTCGGCTGTCAACCTCAACTAGCTGTAGCTGTTTCAGAACAGCAAAGATCGCCTCTTTCAGTATTAACTAACTGCAGCTATTTCAGAACAGCAAAGCTCGTTTGTCAACCTCAACTAACTGGAGCTGTTCAGAACAGCAAAGCTCAGCTGTCAACCTGAACTAACTTGAACTGTTTCAGAACAGCAAAGCTTGGTTGTCAACCTCAACTAATTGGAGCTGTTTCAGAACAACAAAGCTCGGCTGTCAATCTTAACTCACTGGAACTTTTTCAGAACAACACAGCTCGGCTTTCAACCTCAACTAACTGGAGCTGTTCAGAACAGCAAAGCTCAGCTGTCAACCTTAACTAACTGAAACTGTTTCAGAACAGCAAAGCTCGGCTGTCAACCTTAAATAACTGAAACTGTTTCAGAACAGAAAAGCTCGGCTGTCAACCTTAACGTACTTGAACTGTTTCAGAACAGCAAAGATCGCCTATCAACCTCAACCAACTGGAACTGTTTCAGAACAGCAAAGCTCGGCTGTCAACATTAACTAACTGGAACTGTTTCAGAACAGCAAAGCTCGGCTGTCAACCTTAATTAACTGGAACTGTTTCAGAACAGCAAAGCTCGGCTATCAACCTTAACTAACTGGAACTGTTTCAGAACAGCAAAGATCGCCTCTGTCAATATTAACTAACTGGAGCTGTTTAGGACCAGCAAAGCGCGGCTGTCAACCTTAACTAACTGGAGCTGTTTCAGAACAGCAAAGCTCGGCTGTCAATCTTAACCAACTGTAACTGTTTCAGAACAGCAAAGCTCAGCTGTCAACCTTAACTACCTGGAGCTGTTCAGAACAGCAAAGCTCGACTGCGAACCTTTACTAACTGGAGCTGTTTCAGAACAGCAAAGCTCAACTGTCAACCTTAACTAACTGGAACTGTTTCAGAAAAGCAAAGCTCGGCTTTCAACCTCAACTAACTAGAGCTGTTTAAGACCAGTTAAGCTCGGCTGTCAACCTTAACTAACTGGAACTGTTTCAGAACAGAAAAGATCGCCTATCAACCTCAACCAACTGGAACTGTTTCAGAAAAGCAAAGCTCGGCTGTCAACCTTAACTAACTGGAGCTGTTTCAGAACAGCTAAGCTTAGTTGTCAATCTTAACCAACTGTAACTGTTTCAGAACAGCAAAGCTCGGCTGTCAATCATAACTAACTGCAACTGTTTCAGAACAACATAGCTCGGCTGTCAACCTTAACTAACTAGAGCTGTTTAGGACCAGCAAATCTCGGCTGTCAACCTTAACTAACTGGAGCTGTTCAGAACAGCAAAGCTCGGCTGTCAACCTTAACTAACTGCAACTGTTTCAAAACAACATAGCTCGGCTGTCAACCTTAACTAACTGGAGCTGTTCAGAACAGTAAAGCTCGTCTGTCAACCGTAACTAACCGGAGCTGTTTAAGACCAGTAAAGCTCGGCTGTCAACCTTAACCAACTGGAGCTGTTCAGAACAGCAAAGCTCGGCTATCAACCTTAACTAACTGGAGCTGTTCAGAACAGCAAAGCTCGACTGCGAACCTTTACTAACTGGAGCTGTTTCAGAACAGCAAAGCTCGGCTGACAACCTTAACCAACTGAAACTGTTTCAGAACAGCAATCTCGGCTGTCAATCTTAACTAACTGGAACTATTTCAGAACAGCAAAGATCGCCTCTGTCAATATTAACTAACTGGAGTTGTTTCAGAACAGCAAAGCTCGGCTGTCAACCTCACCTAACTGGAGTTGTTTCAGAACAGCAAAGCTCGGCTGTCAACCTCAACTAACTGGAGTTGTTTCAGAACAGCAAAGCTCGGCTGTCAACCTTAACCAACTGTAACTGTTTCAGAACAGAAAAGCTCGGCTGTCAACCTTAACGTACTTGAACTATTTCAGACCAGCAAAGCTCGCCTATCAACCTCAACCAGCTGGAACTGTTTCAGAACAGCAAAGCTCGGCTGTCAACCTTAACTAACTGGAACTCATTTCAGACCAGCAAAACTCGGCTGTCAACCATAACTAACTGGAGCTGTTTCAGAACAGCAAAGCTCGGCTGTCAACCTTAACTAACTGGAACTCATTTCAGACCAGCAAAGCTCGGCTGTCAACCTTAACTAACTGAAACTGTTTCAGAACAGAAAAGCTCGGCTGTCAACCTTAACCAACTGTAACTGTTTCAGAACAGAAAAGCTCGGCTGTCAACCTTAACTAACTGAAACTGTTTCAGAACAGTAAAGCTCGGCTGTCAACATTAACGTACTGGAGCTGTTTAAGACTAGTTAATCTCGGCTGTCAACATTAACGTACTGGAGCTGTTTAGGACCGGTTAATCTCGGCTGTCAACCTTAACCAACTGGAACTGTTTCAGAACAGCAAAGCTAGGCTGTCAACCTTTACCAACTGGAGCTGTTTCAGAACAGCAAAGCTCGGCAGTCAACCTTAACTAACTGGAGCTGTTTCAGAACAGCAAAGCTCGGCTGTCAACCTTAACTAACTGGAACTCATTTCAGACCAGCAAAGCTCGGCTGTCAACCTTAACTAACTGAAACTGTTTCAGAACAGAAAAGCTCGGCTGTCAACCTTAACGTACTTGAACTGTTTCAGACCAGCAAAGATCGCCTATCAACCTTAACCAACTGTAACTGTTTCAGAACAGCAAAGATCGCCTATCAACCTTAACCAACTGTAACTGTTTCAGAACAGAAAAGCTCGGCTGTCAACATTAACGTACTGGAGCTGTTTAGGACCAGTTAATCTCGGCTGTCAACCTTAACCAACTGGAACTGTTTCAGAACAGCAAAGCTCGGCTGTCAACCTTAACCAACTGGAGCTGTTTCAGAACAGCAAAGCTCGGCAGTCAACCTTAACTAACTGGAACAGTTTCAGGAGAGTAACGCTCGGCTGTCACACCTAACTTTCTGGAACTGTTTCAGAACAGCAAAGCTCGGCTGTCAACCTTAACTAACTGGAACTCATTTCAGACCAGCAAAGCTCGGCTGTCAACCATAACTAACTGGAGCTGTTTCAGAACAGCAAAGCTCGGCTGTCAACATTAACTAACTGGAGCTGTTTCAGAACAGCAAAGCTCGGCTGTCAACCTTAACTAGCAAGAGTCTTTTATGACAGCAAAGCTTGCTCGTGACAATTGTTACCAGGAAGAACAAGCGCTCACCTCTGATATATTTGTTACAAAAACTACACCATCCTTAGACTACTCCTGTATTCGTATATAATTTCTTGTGTTTATTAAAATCATATCTACTTCCTTTGGCATGGGATATGTAAGTTTAAAACAATACGTACAATCTTATATTCGTTATTTCATTTTTTTCATCAAATACAGCTACATTATCTGGTATATTTATTTCCCTTTATCAAATCAATTAACCCCCTATTTTGATTGTCATAAACTTGAATTATACATGGTGTAAAATAACAAAGTACATTCCTAAGGACACGCTATGTTATAGCGCATTAGATGCCATTACTGTATGACATTTTCACATGTAATCTTTTATTCTTTTTTTTTTTAAATAATTTCGGTCGACAAATTTTTTGATAAATTAAGCTGTAGAAGCCATTAAACAAGAGACAAACAGGGATGATGATATAGATAATTACATTGTATGTAAATTCATTCAGTTTAAATATTTTGTCTTTTCAAAATTAAAACGTATGCATTGTAAATATTGTGATTCCAAACGTGACGGCAACTGTTTGTTACCGAGTAAGTAATTAAACGTTTTTGGTCTGTCTGAATGAAAGATAAAGCACCTAATATACATAAATTCAATAAGAAATTTTGACTTGTTAATATTTCATTTCATCACATACATGTATAAGATAAGACTTGTTATTTCATTACATCACATACATGTATAAGATAGGACTTGTTGTTATTTCATTACATCACATACATGTATAAGATAAGGCTTGTTGTTATTTCATTATATCACATACATGTATAAGATAAGACTTGTTATTTCATTACATCACATACATGTATAAGATAGGACTTATTGTTATTTCATTACATCACATACATGTATAAGATAAGACTTGTTGTTATTTCATTACATCACATACATGTATAAGATAAGGCTTGTTGTTATTTTATTACATCACATACATGTATAAGATAAGACTTGTTGTTATTTCATTACATCACATACATGTATAAGATAAGACTTGTTATTTCATTACATCACATACATGTATAAGATAAGACTTGTTATTTCATTACATCACATACATGTATAAGATAAGACTTGTTATTTCATTACATCATATGCATGTATAAGATAAGACTTGTTGTTATTTCATTACATCACATACATGTATAAGATAAGACTTGTTATTTCATTACATCACATACATGTATAAGATAAGACTTGTTGTTTCATTACATCACATACATGTATAAGATAAGACTTGTTGTTATTTCATTACATCATATACATGTATAAGATAAGACTTGTTATTTCATTACATCACATACATGTATAAGATAAGACTTGTTATTTCATTACATCACATACATGTATAAGATAGGACTTGTTGTTATTTTATTACATCACATACATGTATAAGATAAGACTTGTTATTTCATTACATCACATACATGTATAAGATAAGACTTGTTGTTATTTTATTACATCACATACATGTATAAGATAGGACTTGTTGTTATTTCATTACATCACATACATGTATAAGATAAGACTTGTTATTTCATTACATCACATACATGTGTAACAGGGTGCAGGATTTACAATAAATTTAATACCTGCCTCTACCAGGGATCGAACTCAGGACCTCTGGATTACTAGTCTGACGCTCAACCGATCGAGCTAAAGAGAAGTTCTCTCTAGCCGAGCGATATATTGCGGCTAGTATTGACCAGGGTTATATACTCCCCCTCCAGGAATCAACTCGTCCTCGAGTTTCCAGGGGTCACAACGATTCCTTCGCAGGTATCGTGAAGTATCATTCCCGAGTCCCTACATGGGCGCCAATGTAACAGGGTGCAGGATTTACAATAAATTTAATACCTGCCTCTGCCAGGGATCGAACTCGGGACCTCTGGATTACTAGTCTGACGCTCAACCGATCGAGCTAAAGAGAAGTTCTCTCTAGCCGAGCGATATATTGCGGCTAGTATTGACCAGGGTCACATATGTATAAGATAGGACTTGTTGTTATTTCATTACATCACATACATGTATAAGATTGGACTTGTTATTTCATTACATCACATACATGTATAAGATAGGACTTGTTGTTATTTTATTACATCACATACATGTATAAGATAGGACTTGTTGTTATTTCATTACATCACATACTTGTATAAGATTAGACTTGTTGTTATTTTATTACATCACATACATGTATCAGATAAGACTTGTTATTTCATTACATAACATACATGTATAAGATATGACTTGTTGTTATTTCATTACATCACATACATGTATAAGATAGGACTTGTTGTTATTTCATTACATCACATACATGTATAAGATAAGACTTGTTATTTCATTACATCACCTACATGTATAAGATAAGACTTGTTATTTCATTACATTACATACATGTATCAGATAAGACTTGTTGTTATTTTATTACATCACATACATGTATAAGATAAGACTTGTTATTTCATTACATCACATACATGTATAAGATATGACTTGTTGTTATTTCATTACATCACATCATGTATAAGATAAGACTTGTTGTTATTTCATTACATCACATACATGTATAAGATATGACTTGTTGTTATTTCATTACATCACATACATGTATAAGATTAGACTTGTTGTTATTTCATTACATCACATACATGTATAAAATCAGACTTGTTATTTCATTACATCACATACATGTATAAGATAACACTTGTTATTTCATTACATCACATACATGTATAAGATAAGACTTGTTATTTCATTGCATCACATACATGTATAAGATAAGACTTGTTGTTATTTCATTACATCACATACATGTATAAGATAAGACTTGTTGTTATTTCATTATATCACATACATGTATAAGATATGACTTGTTGTTATTTCATTACATCACATACATGTATAAGATATGACTTGTTGTTATTTCATTACATCACATACATGTATAAGATATGACTTGTTATTTCATTACATCACATACATGTATAAGATATGACTTGTTGTTATTTCATTACATCACATACATGTATAAGATATGACTTGTTGTTATTTCAATCATTTATGATTGAGGTGTATATTGATATCCTTGTGTAGTATAGTAGTGAGCTATATTGTGTACAGGATGATATCGGATGTTTGATCTCCATTGCCTATCTACCCCATGTACACCTCAAGTGGGAGATAAGCCACTTCAGATGTAAACAAAGCATCGGGTGTCTCAACTTGTTACCTATGTACGTATATATTGTAAAGTAAAATCAAATGCTAGATGTCCAGATGGAATTTATAGTTATTGTCGGTAAGTATTAATACTACTTTTATAATGCATTTTTTTTTAGTATATAAAATCAAAGAATTATCGTTGGGTTAGTTATCTCCAAGTTTACAGTCAATTTAAATACTCGCTAATGTCTTAGATCAGTGTGTGTCAGTATTTTATCAGTTTTATAACATGCGTTTGCTGGACCCAACAGTTAAATTGTCAATATAATTGGTATTGATCATCGAAAACAGACGATTCGTAATGAAACAGTGTGAACCAGTGTGTTTTATAACATGCTTTTGCTGGACCCGACAGTTAATTGGTAAATATATATTTGGTATTGATCATCAAAAAGAGCCGATTCGTAATGAAACAAATTGATAACGAAAGGATATTTCTGTTTGAACAGCCTCTGCTATAGTGCTGACCCCAGGGCTTCTATCAGAATCTGGAGCTGACCAAGGTAGGGTACTAACAATGGTGCTATAACCACAACACTTCTCAAGGTAGAGTACTAATAATAGTGCTATAACCACAACACTTCTCAAGGTAGGGTACTCACAATGGTGTTATAACCACAACACTTCATAAGGTACGGTACTAACAATCATGCTATAACCAAAACTCTTCTCAAGATAGGGTACTCACAATGGTGTTATAACCACAATACTTCACAAGGTAGGGTACTAACAATCGTGCTATAACAACAACACTTCTCAAGGTAGGGTACTAACAATCGTGCTATAACCACAACACTTCTTAAGGTAGGGTACTAACAATCCTGGTATAACCACAACACTTCACAAGGTAGGGTACTAACAATGGTGTTATAACCACAACATTTCTCAAGATAGGGTACTAACAATGATGCTATAACCACAAGACTTCCACGGTACTAACAATGGTGCTATAACCACAATACTTCACAAGGTAGGGTACTAACAATCGTGCTATAACCACAACACTTCCACGGTACTAACAATGGTGCTATAACCACAACACTTCTCAATGTAGGGTACTAACAATGGTGCTATAACCACAATACTTCACAAGGTAGGGTACTAACAATCGTGCTATAACCACAACACTTCTCAAGATAGGGTACTAATAATGGTGCTATAACAACAACACTTCTCAAGGTAGGGTACTAACAATCGTGCTATAACCACAACACTTCTCAAGGTAGGGTACTAACAATTGTGTTATAACCACAACACTTCTCAAGATAGGGTACTAATAATGGTGCTATAACAACAACACTTCTCAAGGTAGGGTACTAACAATCGTGCTATAACCACAACACTTCTCAAGGTAGGGTACTAACAATCGTGCTATAACCACAACACTTCTCAAGGTAGGGTACTAACAATCGTGCTATAACCACAACACTTCTCAAGGTAGGGTACTAACAATCGTGCTATAACCACAACACTTCTCAAGGTAGGGTACTAACAATGGTGCTATAACCACAACACTTCTCAAGGTAGAGTACTAATAATAGTGCTATAACCACAATACTTCTCAAGGTAGGGTACTCACAATGGTGTAATAACCACAACACTTCATAAGGTACGGTACTAACAATCGTTTTATAACCAAAACTCTTCTCAAGATAGGGTACTCACAATGGTGTTATAACCACAACACTTCATAAGGTAGGGTACTAACAATGGTGCTATAACCAAAACACTTCTCAATGTAGAGTACTAACAATCGTGCTATAACCACAACACTTCACAAGGTAGGGTACTTACAATCGTGCTATAACCACAACACTTCATAAGGTACGGTACTAACAATCGTGCTATAACCACAACACTTCACAAGGTAGGGTACTAACAATGAAGTTATAACCACAACACTTCAAAAGGTAGGGTATTAACAATCGTGCTATAACCACAACACTACACAAGGTAGGGTATTAACAATGAAGTTATAACCACAACACTTCACAAGGTAGGGTACTAACAATGGTGCTACAACCACAACACTTCACAAGGTAGGGTACTAACAATCGTGCTATAACCACAACACTTCACAAGGTAGGGTACTAACAATGGTGCTATAACCACAACACTTCTCAAGATAGGGTACTCACAATGGTGTTATAACCACAACACTTCTCAAGGTAGGGTACTAACAATCGTGCTATAACCACAACACTTCACAAGGTAGGGTACTAACAATGGTGTTATAACCACAACACTTCACAAGGTAGGGTACTAACAATGGTACTATAACCACAACACTTCACAAGGTAGGGTACTAACAATGATGCTATAACAGCAAGACTTCCACGGTACTACCAATGGTGTTATAACCACAACACATCTCAAGGTAGAGTACTAACAATCGTGCTATAACCACAACACTTCACAATGTAGGGTACTAACAATGGTGCTATAACCACAACACTTCTAAAGGTAGGGTACTAACAATCGTGCTATAACCACAACACTTCTCAAGGTAGGGTACTAATAATCGTGCTATAACCACAACACTTCTTAAGGTAGGGTACTAACAATCCTGGTATAACCACAACACTTCACAAGGTAGGGTACTAACAATGGTGTTATAACAACAACACTTCTCAAGGTAGGGTACTAACAGTGGCGTTATAACCACAACACTTCTCAAGGTAGGGTACTAACAATGGTGCTATAACCACAATACTTCTCAAGGTAGGGTACTAACAATGGTGTTATAACCACAACACTTCACAAGGTGGATACTAACAATGGTGTTATAACCACAACACTTCACAAGGTAGGGTACTAACAATGGTGCTATAACCACAACACTTCCACGGTACTAACAATGGTGCTATAACCACAACACTTCTCAAGGTAGAGTACTAATAATAGTGCTATAACCACAACACTTCTTAAGGTAGGGTACTCACAATGGTGTAATAACCACAACACTTCTCAAGGTAGGGTACTAACAATCGTGCTATAACCACAACACTTCTCAAGGTAGGGTACTAACAATCGTCCTATAACCACAACACTTCTCAAGGTAGGGTACTAACAATGGTGCTATAACCACAACACTTCTCAAGGTAGGGAACTAACAATGGCGTCATAACCACAACACTTCTCAAGGTAGGGTACTAACAATGGTGCTATAACCACAACACTTCTCAAGGTAGGGTACTAACAATGGTGCTATAACCACAACACTTCTCAAGGTAGGGTACTAACAATCGTGCTATAACCACAACACTTCCACGGTACTAACAATGGTGCTATAACCACAACACTTCTCAACATAGGGTACTAACAATGGTGCTATAACCACAACACTTCTCAAGGTAGGGTACTAACAATGGTGTTATAACCACAACACATCTCAAGGTAGGGTACTAACAATCGTGCTATAACCACAACACTTCTCAAGGTAGAGTACTAATAATAGTGCTATAACCACAACACTTCTCAAGGTAGGGTACTCACAATGGTGTAATAACCACAACACTTCATAAGGTACGGTACTAACAATCGTGCTATAACCAAAACTCTTCTCAAGATAGGGTACTCACAATGGTGTTATAACCACAACACTTCATAAGGTAGGGTACTAACAATGGTGCTATAACCAAAACACTTCTCAATGTAGAGTACTAACAATGGTGCTATAACCACAACACTTCTCAAGGTAGGGTACTAACAATGGTGTTATAACCACAACACATCTCAAGATAGGGTACTCACAATGGTGTTATAACCACAACACTTCACAAGGTAGGGTACTGACAATCGTGCTATAACCACAACACTTCATAAGGTACGGTACTAACAATCGTGCTATAACCACAACACTTCACAAGGTAGGGTACTAACATTCGTGCTATAACCACAACACTTCACAAGGTAGGGTACTAACAATGAAGTTATAACCACAACACTTCACAAGGTAGGGTACTAACAATGATGCTATTACAGCAAGACTTCCACGGTACTAACAATGGTGTTATAACCACAACACTTCACAAGGTAGGGTATTAACAATGAAGTTATAACCACAACACTTCACAAGGTAGGGTACTAACAATGGTGCTACAACCACAACACTTCACAAGGTACGGTACTAACAATCGTGCTATAACCACAACACTTCACAAGGTAGGGTACTAACAATGATGTTATAACAACAACACTTCTCAAGGTAGGATACTAACAATCGTGCTATAACCACAACACTTCACAAGGTAGGGTACTAACAATGGTGTTATAACCACAACACTTCACAAGGTAGGGTACAAACAATGGTACTATAACCACAACACTTCACAAGGTAGGGTATTAACAATGATGCTATAACAGCAAGACTTCCACGGTACTAACAATGGTGTTATAACCACAACACATCTCAAGGTAGAGTACTAACAATCGTGCTATAACCACAACACTTCACAATGTAGGGTACTAACAATGGTGCTATAACCACAACACTTCTCAAGATAGGGTACTAACAACGGCGCTATAACCACAACACTTCTCAAGGTAGGGTACTACCAATGGTGCTATAACCACAACACTTCATAAGGTACGGTACTAACAATCGTGCTATAACCAAAACACTTCTCAAGATAGGGTACTAACAATCGTACTATAACCACAACACTTCTCAAGGTAGGGTACTAACAATCGTGCTATAACCACAACACTTCTCAAGGTAGGGTACTAACAATGGTGCTATAACCACAACACTTCTCAAGGTAGGGTACTAACAATGGTGTTATAACCACAACACTTCACAAGGTAGGATACTAACAATGGTGTTATAACCACAACACTTCTCAAGGTAGGGTACTAACAATCGTGCTATTACCACAAATCTTCCACGGTACTAACAATGGTGTTATATTTACAAGGTATGATACTAAGAATGGTGCTATAACGTTTACCACAACACTTCTCAAGGTAGGGTACTAACAATCGTGCTATAACCACAACACTTCTCAAGGTAGGGTACTAACAATGGTTCTATAACCACAACACTTCTCAAGGTAGGGTACTAACAATGGTGCTATAACCACAACACTTCTCAAGGTAGGGTACTAACAATGGTGCTATAACCACAACACTTCTCAAGGTAGGGTACTAACAATGGTGCTATAACCACAACACTTCTCAAGGTAGGGTACTAACAATGGTGCTATAACCACAACACTTCTCAAGGTAGGGTACTAACAATGGTGCTATAACCACAACACTTCTCAAGGTAGGGTACTAACAATCGTGCTATAACCACAACACTTCTCAAAGTAGGGTACTAACAATCGTGCTATAACCACAACACTTCACAAGGTAGGGTACTAACAATGGTGCTATAACCACAACACTTCACAAGGTAGGGTACTAACAATGGTGCTATAACCACAACACTTCACAAGGTAGGGTACTAAGAATCGTGCTATAACCACAACACTTCCACGGTACTAACAATCGTGCTATAACCACAACACTTCACAAGATAGGGTACTAACAATGGTGCTATAACAACAACACTTCTCAAGGTAGGGTACTAACAATGGTGCTATAACCACAACACTTCACAAGGTAGGGTACTAACAATGGTGCTATAACCACAACACTTCTCAAGGAAGGGTACTAACAATTGTGTTATAACCACAACACTTCTCAAGATAGGGTACTAATAATGTTGCTATAACCACAACACTTCACAAGGTAGGGTACTTACAATGGTGCTATAACCACAACACTTCCACGGTACTCACAATGGTGTTACAACCACAACACTTCTCAATGTAGGGTACTAACAATCGTGCTATAACCACAACACTTATCAATGTAGGGTACTCACAATGGTGTTATAAACCCAACACTTCTCAAGCTAGGGTACTAACAATCGTGCTATAACCACAACACTTCACAAGGTAGGGTACTAAAAATCGTGTTATAACCACAACACTTCAAATGGTAGGGTACTAACAATGGTGTTATAACAACAACACTTCTCAAAGAAGGGTACTAACAATCGTGCTATAACCACAACACTTCACAAGGTAGGGTACTAACAATGGTGTTATAACCACAACACTTCACAAGGTAGGGTACTAACAATGGTGCTATAACCAAAATACTTCTCAAGATAGGGTACTCACAATGGTGCTATAACCACAACACTTCCACGGTACTAACAATGGTGCTATAACCACAACACTTCACAAGGTAGGGTACTAACAATGGTGCTATAACCACAACACTTCACAAGGTAGGGTACTAACAATGGTGCTATAACCACAACACTTCCACGGTACTAACAATCGTGCTATAACCACAACACTTCACAAGATAGGGTACTAACAACGGCGCTATAACCACAACACTTCACAAGGTAGGGTACTAACAATGGTGTCTAACCACAACACTTCAGAAGGAAGGGTACTAACAATGGTGCTATAACCACAACACTTCCACGGTACTCACAATGGTGTTATAACCACAACACTTCTCAATGTAGGGTACTAACAATCGTGCTATAACCACAACACTTATCAATGTAGGGCACTCACAATGGTGTTATAACCACAACACTTCTCAAGGTAGGGTACTAACAATCGTGCTATAACCACAACACTTCACAAGGTAGGGTACTAACAATCGTGCTATAACCACAACACTTCACAAGGTAGGGTACTAACAATGGTGCTATAACCACAACACTTCCACGGTACTAACAAATGTGCTATAACCACAACACTTCACAAGATAGGGTACTAACAACGGCGCAATAACCACAACACTTCACAAGGTAAGGTACTAACAATGGTGTTATAACCACAACACTTCACAAGGTAGGGTACTAACAATGGTGCTATAACCACAACACTTCCACGGTACTAACAATGGCGTTATAACCACAACACTTCACAAGGTATGGTAGTAAGAATGGTGCTATAACGTTTACCACAACACTTCTCAAGGTCCCTACCTAGTCGCTGGCGTGGCAACATGGGGTCATGACCTCACTTTTGGTGGGAACATTTGAATGACTCGATTCCAATCAGCTGTTCAATCAAATTTGTTTACGATGACGAGAGAGTAAAAAATGGGTATTTTAATAAAAATTATGCAACTGTCGCGAGAATGATAATATACATTTACGTGAAAAACTGTGTAGATATAAGGAATAGATTTTTATTTTGTTGAGGTTATGATGGTATAATGATAATGGAGCACGTGTAAATTATGTAACCCCGGCTAACAGAGCTAATTTATTATTACTTCCTTTTATCCCTTCGCTAAGTCACCTGGAAGGTGACTTGAGTAGTGGATTAAACCGATTACGTGACCTTCTGTACTCTTGATTATCTTGACTGGTTGTAGCTTGTGGTGATGCCTCTTGATTATCTTGACTGGTTGTAGCTGCGGGTGCCCCTTAGTGGATAACTTGCATGGTAACACGCGTGCTACTATGATTTATCATCTATTATTTATTTTCAGATGTAATTGTTTGTGGAGGAACACTTCATGTTTCTAAACATGAAACATACATCATCAAGTACTTCAGTAATGATACCAACGACGTCATACATGGTCCCACCGAAACCGGAAACCACACAGCTAGATTTTTAAAGCTAAAGGAAAGCCATTTACATTATAGAAAATGTTATATACACGTCCAGACGCTTCCTGACTTCCGTTTACAAATAAATGTTACGTATTCCCCTCATTCTTATAGCTGTAGACAAGGCTACTTCCATGTTGGAAACGACAAATATCGATTGGATAAGATGTCAATGACGTCATACAAATTCTGTGACGCCGTTCGTGGATTAGAAATAATATCGAGGGAAAACTATCTGTGGATGGTATATGACGTCAAAAATCAACAGATTTCTTCAGGAGAAATCCAGATCGAGGCTTATCCAAAAGGTGAGTGTCGAACTTCGAGGTCTGCGGTAATTCTTATAACGTTGATGTAAATAAGGATGTCGTTGTTTAATTCTAAATTCAATGTCAATAACAGCGTCTCTTGACCGACGTGACTTTTTACTCAATTCTTTTTAGCGAGATGCCCCAGCAGTTGGTTCGAGTGTTCTCCAGTTCAGTGCGTTGAGTCTGGCAAGGTGTGTGATGGACGGACAGATTGTCGAAATGGGCGTGACGAATTCTGTGGTATTTATATAACCATACTCATGATGATATGTGATGATTTACTAAAAACATAATCCAAGTGCGTGTATCTAATTTACAAACTACAAGCACAAGTACCTATTTTCTATAGACATAATTTGTTTGAATCTAACCAATTTGATTATTTGCTTTTCAGGAAATGTCGGTAACGGTTTGCAGAATAGGATACCAGAGACAAGTGATTCATGTTTTCTATGTTGGAACGACACAGTTATCTGCCCTTCGTTACCTATATACGATGATGACAGGGGTCATGACCTTTGGTTCATGTGTGATGGTATTGAGCATTGCAAGGACGGTGCGGACGAACGGCTAGGTATGTCTTTTACTGGTTTGGGGCTGTATACCGACAAACACGAAATTAGAGTCGATTAAAAAAACCAAAATTACTCCATCCATGTATGCTATCGTTTAGATATACATGTACAATTATAGAGTGCAATATACAAAACATGTGCATGCTACATGAGTTTTTATTTTTTTCTAGATATGTGCTACAGAATGAAGAATAAAGGAACGTCGGCAATGCTATTTCAATGTATACCTCACCTAGACGGTGGTTACCATGGTAACCGAACTGTCCGGATGTGGAAAGACAGAGTGTGTGATGGTGTACAGAATTGTCGGGACCAGCAAGATGAGCTTCAATGTTCAGATGAAAATGTCAACGGTACGTAACACGTCTCCATTTTAGGATTCCATGATTAAGTATAACTAAGCGGTAGTGTTTTGTATAGCTGTAATGTAAAGTTCTGCTAATCGTCATTGAATTTAAATATTCGAAATTAATTTTTCTATAAGGCAGCAATTATTAGGGTATGATAAGCTAAAAAGAAAGAAAAAATATTCAAAATATAAAGGTGAAGTTCACAAGAAAAACCATATTTACCAAATCAATGTTCGTGGAAGTTAATATATCACTTCTATTTCTCTAGTACCTATATCCGGTTTCGATAATCATCGGGTTCTCCACGGGTTAGGCCAAGAAAGTGATACGTCTGCTTAGGGTCACCCGACCGACCCTAATTTTATGTCCGGATTTCGATCTCAGACTCCGGTTCCGCCATTACTTAAGAGTGAAAGACAATGAAAAAAAATCCCTACCTACCGACCGTTTTTTTTTTTTTTTTTTTTTTCAATGTAACCCTAAACAGACATATTGTTTTTGGCCTTACTATAACTGACTGGTGTTTATCTACAGGTTTGAAATTGAAGAATCTTTTTTAGATTGATGATATCTTAGTGATAAGTTGTAAAACGAAACTGAAACACGATTTCATCTACAGGTAAAAGAATGCTACATCCTGTATCTATGGTGATAGTTTGCTGTTCCCTCTTCTGTGTGGTTTTAGGGGCAGCGGTGTTTATATACAGAACAGGTAAATCTCACTGTATCTGGTGATACACAAATCATTTAGGCTGCTCCATTATCATAGCCTTTGGGATAAAGGAAAAGACGAGAAATGCATCTCATAATGTTTGTACTGTACTTCGAAATAACCATGTCCCCAGGTGACTGTCATATTACTTTATATCGAGGAGGCCCATCACGTTTCCGAAACAAAAGTAGAAATTGATACGTCAGAACATCTATAGGGCCTATCGTACGAAAGCCGATTGGGGTCATATAACGTTAGGGATTTTTTTTTTAATTTCTCGTTATTACGAGAAAAAAATCGTTATTACGACGTAATACGAGGAAAAAATCGTTATTACGAGAAAACAATTGTAATTACAAGTTTCAAAAGTCGTTATTACGAGTTTTATAAAGTCGTTATTACAAGAAAAAAAGTCGTTATTACGACTTTCAAAGGTTGTTATTACGAATTTAAAATTATCTTTATTAAGGCGCGGGTTGTACAATAACATCTTATGTAGGTGTTTCCCGTTATACAGAGGGGTTGTGCTTCTCTGTTGATTAGAACTATTTAACATCATATAGTTAATTGCAGTCTAATTAAACACTCTGATACGCCGCGAGGATAAACCTACACTGTCTATGGAATACAAACTAGTCTTATTAAATAACCTTAATATTTTAAGCACATGTATCAAAGTTTGACTATGTTTGATTAAGGAAAGTTGGATTCTCTTTATATATAAGTCATTGGTAAGCAACGAAAAATCCTAAAAGTAAAACAATATCGTATTGCCTTCAAAATTGATATCATTGTTGTCCATGTCTTACTAGTAATAGCGAAATCTGCTTTGTTAAGTTTTGCTGTAGGAAGCTACTTTTTATCGAATTCCCCTGTACATTTGCACTTCCGTATGTAACGTGCAACCTCTCGATTTAGACGGATCTACCTGCTCCAGTAGCGATCGGGATCCCTCGACTACCTGGTCGAGCAGTTGAACAATATTTACAACTTATTTGAACAATTTACAGAACTGGATATGTACACAGGCCTGGACAGTGCCTCTGTCCCTATTGCCTGCCATGCCACCCGTCGTACCTACGACGTGTACCGCGCCCTACGGTATGCTCGACACTGCCTAATTATAAGTGTCGTGTCCAGTAACCCTGGCTTCACAACTTGCCAGCAACCTGTATTCTATATCCTGTACAACACCGCCACCCTGCCGAGTCTCTATTAGTAATCACTGTCGCCGAGATGACAATGTCATAATCCAGGGTATGTCACTACCCTCTGTCCCTGTTATACTCTGGGGACAACCCCTGGCACGACTGCCAGTGTCCTGCTCCGAGGCACCTACACTACCTCTGTCACTGGTCAGCTTCCTTGTGTTTGTGGTCAGCCTTAACAAATGCTTCCAATTCAACCGCATGACCAATTGCTTCAATAAGACTGCCTGGACTGGCTTGTTTTATCCTTAGCCTCATGTCGGAGTCCACCAACGTATCTATGAATTGCTCCTTTGCTAGGACTTCTATAGTATCAGATGGAGCAGTCGGGTATGCCTGGTTCGCCAGCCGTCTTATACTTTGATCAAGCTCCGGCAAAGATTTTGCTGCTTTCTATCGTTTCTCCCACAACTGGGCACGGTAAAGCTCGGTCTGATTTGGCGGTTCAAATCTTTCACTCAGTACATTCACTATAAGTCTCTGTACTTTTTCCGATGTCCACCAGGGAGTTTGCCTAGCACACCGTGTGCCTGACCGCTTAACGAGACTGCAAGGTACAAGATCATATCCGTCTCTACCCAGTTGGCTAGCGCAGCACAGGATTCGAAATGCGCTTTGTAATTTAGCCATGAGCCACTGCCATCATATGTCGCTGGTTTGATGTTGAATGACGATCTTCTCTGGGACGCATCACTTCATCGAGCAGAATCTAGTATTCGATCCACACCTGTCTCGCTGTCAGATCTTATTGCGCTGACAACACCAGAATCAGTCACTGTCCGACCAGCGCATATTGGCGTTGAATGTCTTGTAGGACTGTGTCCATACTGTAGTCTTGTTTCATAATTAGTAACACGACCCTCCAGCTCCTCTAATGTCCTATTGATATCATCCATATCCATAAAAAACAGTCACTGTTCAACTATGATCCCACCCCTGCCACCAATAAAATGTAACGTGCAACCTCTCAATTTAGACGGATCTACCTGCTCCAGTAGCGATCGGGATCCCTCGACTACCTGGTCGAGCAGTTGAACAATATTTACATGTTATTTACACAACTGGATATGTACACAGGCCTGGACAGTGCCTCTGTCTCTATCGCCTGCCATGCCACCCGTCGTACCTACGACGTGTACCGCGCCCTGCGGTATGCTCGACACTGCCTAAGTGTCGTGTCCAATAACCCTGGCTTCACAACTAGCCAGCAACACCTCCGTGAAGTTGATTCCTAGTTCCCAGTTCCTTATTAAGGATCTCGGGACCTGAATGCATGATCAGGGACCAGGCTGGTGCAGGATATAGGTTCTGGGTGGGAGAACCAGAGGAACATCCACCAGACACGGACAAGAGCTCCGCAAACCATGGTTGTCTCGGCCACAGTGGCGCTATCAGAAGAAGAGAACAAAGATGCTCCCGAAATTTCAATAGTACCCTGCTCACTAGGTTGAATGGAGGAAAAGCATAAGCACGCATCCCTCCCGATCCAGAGTTAGTGTATCCACAGCCCAAACCTATGGTCTGATACCGGAGAACCAAAGGTTGGCAACTGGGTCTTCAGGGAAGTAGCGAAAAGGTCTGTTTGAGGCTCCTGCCACCCTTGACAAATGCCCTCGAAGATCGAGGGATTCAGCAGCCATTGTGTCAGAACCGTCTGGCGGCGCCAAGAGAGAGTATTCGGCAGAACATTAAACTGCAGAGATGCCCGTAGCATCACAAACCACTATGGAATGCAGAATCTTTTGAAAAGCCTGCAGAGCCAACAGAACAGCCCTCATCTCCACTCGTCGTAGTGCCCGGAAAGCTGTTTCCCAGATTGGCAAGGGATAAGCCCTCCACCCTATCAATCACGCATTCGTGAACAAGGTCATGGTGGGAGCTGGTTTGAACAACTAAAACCTCCCCACGGAGAACATTGTCTTTCATATTCCACCACTGAGCAATCTCTTTCACAAAATGGTTGAGAGGAAGCCAAGCCTCCCATATCTGATGGTAGGGACCCAGTTCGCGAGGAGGAACATCTGGAGATGTCTGATGTAATGTCTCCCCAAAGAGACCACATCTACCAGAGTGTTGAGGTAACTCAGAAAACTGAGAAACCAACGAATCTGGACGTAGGACCAGTCATGAGCAACAAGACCAGCAAGATCTTTGGTCTTATCGAACTTCTCCAACGATGGAAAAGCCATACTCTGAATCGTATTGAAATGTTTTCCCAAGGAAACAAAGCCCTGAGAAGGGCAAAATGGGTGTTCTGTTCACACTAGGTGGAACATGAGAGAATCGTCGAAATATACTTTCCCTGGAGTGCGGAAACCTCACGACAACCTGCAGCAGCTTGGTGATAAACCAAAGAAGTCGGCATGGCCCGGAAGTGGAAAACTTTCCTGTTGCAAGTAGAACGGAATTTATGTGACGACTTCTTCCATGTTTCAAAATATTTTATCAAATCAAAAGATTTAAGTTTGATCGGGCAGCAGGCAAGGCCTATATACGTCCCCTCCACACGATTGCATGCATGTATATGTAGAAGCATATTTTCAAAAGCGCATTTTAAAAATACTTTGTACTGTATTGATTATATAAAATAACATTTAATCATTTTAGAATTGACGCAAATCATGCATGTTACTGAAAAACACACTAATAGATGATGATGTACATATATTATAGGAGAAATTACCTATAGCGACAAATAACATGCATAACTTTCTGTTGTATTAAACACTAAATGATAACGGTATTAATTGGTCAGTATTCAATATTCGCTTAATTTGATTTAAGTTAAACTGGATTTTGACTCTGAACTTAATCCTTCGATGTCGATCATACTCCCGACATTCATTGTAACCAGGCAGCACTAAATGTCCATGGTGTTTTACTATTAAGTGCCTACCCGACCACAAATATACAGGTCATGAGCAACACTGAGGGAGTAAATGATTATATATAAATACATGTATATTCATAAAAGAAAAGAAAGAAATATTTGTTTGTTCTTTACCTTCCTGATTTCGCCAGTCTCTTGGTCAAGCCTCATCATAATATATGATACAGCAAAGGGGAAAGTAGGAATTGATAAAGTAAACACGCAGTTGCATTAAAAAATATATTAATTTTACTTAAAAGTTTCTAAAAGCTACCTGTTGATCCAATGTATTTCTGGATGCATGCACACATTGCAGAATTTAGATCATAACTAAGGTGATTACTTCCCCTTTTTTAGCAAGTTAATATACATCAACATTTAGGTTAAGATTCAACTTAAGATTGAGTTGGATATCTACTTGTGGGAGACACATACAGTCAATTAAAAGTCATCTTTCAGTTATGAATCTAGGGTAAAATAGAAAGAAGAGACAAACATCCTCAATAGAGCTGCCAAAAATACAAGATGCATTATCAATGAGATGATTTTGATATAAATCTGAGTTTAATTGACATGCTTGGTTTCTAAGTCTAAGCCATAAAATAATGCTACATGTAAATGATCTAGATTCACTATAGGTATCTAAAAGCATACGTACATACTTTCTCAGCATAACTGCGTATGGCATGACGGCTTGTTGTGCCGACCGTTTGATGATAATATGGAAGTAGGCTTCTACTGAAGTGGCCCACATTGAAGCTATGGTGACCGATGGAGTCTCCATTTTGAAGTTAGGAAAATCAACGTGCCTGTTGAAATCACATTGATATATGACTGAACGCCATGCTCTGGACTTCTTCTGGACCAGAAATATTCTTGAATAGAATCAGCTGTTTGCGCAGTCCTCCTCGACCGCGTTCTTTAGTCTCTAAAAGTGCATTATCCGGATCCCCGGAAGAGGAAAGAATATGCGCTTTGTCAACAAGAAGGATTCCGCAAAACGGGAAAGCCCAACCCCTCAACAACTACAGACAAGGCCCAAGAGTCCTCTGTGATTCCCCTCCACTCCGGAAGGAAAGCAGACAGACGACCTCCTACAGGCAGATCGGGAGGAGGAAGATCTTCCCAAGTTGGAGAATCCTTTCCTATCATGAAGCCTAGTCTTGCGGCAGAAGGACCAGAATTTGAGACTGAAGGAGCGTAGTTCTCCAGAACAGACCCTTTATCTGGAACGACCAAGGAAGGGGAGTCAGAAACTCTTCTTCTTATCTCCAAGAGGGCTTGGATCATTCCCATTGTTGTCCTTGAAGTAAGGCTTCCACTTCTGCTGCACAGGGGACTGGGGAGCTGAAATTTTAGCATTCTTCTTGGGTCGCGCTGATACCTGCGAGGTACTTGCCTTCACGATCTGCATTCATTTCAAAGAAGGACAGAAGTCCTCCTTCAAACCTTTATGAACAGAAGAAAAAGTCCTCCCAAAAAGAATGAACTCAGAAAAGATGAAGTCAACAAACAGGAACGGCAAGGTTCATCGATTGCGCGGTTTTTTAAAACAGAAAAACGCCTAGCCAACAAGATATTGGCGAGCAATATCACCTAAGGCGTGCACGGGATGGCGACCACTCCCGTAAGCGCATGTTCGACAAGAAATATGTCATCCTGAATGGCAGCAAGTGCTTGGACGCGCATCCGATATGGTGTCTCCCGTCACTTGTTCTGGCACTAATATCAGAATAAATATGTAATTAAAAATTCCATAAACAAGGAGTGTTTGAAGTGGAAGTAGGGGTTGAATGAAACCTCACGTTTTATTAAGTGCAACATGTCCCTCTTTATCTTTTAATTTTTGATATCTAATTCAGTGGCGTAGGAAGATGAAACGTAATGGGGGGGGGGGGGGGCAAAGGTCCTCAATATTTTGTAAACCCCCCACACCGCACCTAAAGGAGGAGATTAATTCAACTCCCAACCATATATGCTTTATGTTCATTTTTCATATATCATTAAATTTAATCCTTGTACACATTTATAGACAGTGGGGTCGCTAAAAGGAAATTAACGAATACGCAAATTGGCCAAATTAGCGTGTGAGCGTCGAAGGCGCGATATTTTGGTGTTTTAGGGGTCTTTTTTCCCCCGGAAAAAAAATATTGTAATTCAGAATGGCTGAGATGAGTTTTACAATGTATTTTGACGATTTTGCGAGCGGCCGAAAGCGCGAGATTTTTGTTTTTTTGGGGGTCCGGGACCTCCCCCGGGAAAATTATTACGATTTAAAATAGCTTAAATGAGTTTTGATGAATTTGCGAGCGCCCGAAAGCGCGAGATTTTGGTGTTTGTGGGGTCCGGGGGTTTCCCCCGGAAAAAAATTACGATTTAGAATGGCTTAGATGAGTTTTACGAAGCATTTTGATGAATTTGCGAGCACCCAAAGGCGCGAGAATTTGGTGTTAGGGGGGTCCGGGGGTCCGGGGGTCCCGGGGAAAAAAATACGATTTGAATGCCTGAGTTTTACGAAGTATTCACACCATCGGCACGTTGTTGTGTAACATAAAAAAAATGAATTAATTGTCTCACTAAGACATATATACAAATTGATCTTTTAAGATACATTTTTTAAAATAGTATATAGAATCCCTTGATGGACATTTTTAGTCTAGTTCGTGTGTATTGAATTTTTACTATTTAAGGTTTGACATTATGTGCTTGAACGTTTAAGGAAATGCGCCGCGCAGCGGAAAATTTTCTAGAATGAAGTAATGAAGTACGAAAAATGTGCAGGAGGACCCTTTTTTCTCATTTTAAACAATTTCTGATGTTAATTAGTAGCTAGAATTCGAATAAGTAATCAGGAAATCGAATAAGTAATCAGGGAATTGAATAAGTAATCAGGGAATCGAATAAGTAATCAGGAAATAGAATAAGTAATGGGCATTTAATGAGCAATTAAAAAGTAAAATAGATCATTGTGATGCATAATAATGCATTTTGAACCATTTCTAACGTTAATTAGTAGTTAGAAATCGAATAAGTAATCAGGGAATCGAATAAGTAATAGGCCCTTAATGTGTAAACAAAGTGTCAAATATATCATTGTGATGCATGAAAATGCATTTTGAACCGTTTCTAACGTTAATTAGTAGCTAGCAATCGAACAAGTTATCAGGGAATTGAATAAGTAATCAGGGAATCGAATAAGTTATCAGGGAATCGAATAAGTAATGGGTCTTAATGAGTAATTAATTGGTCAATTAGATCATTGTGATGCATAATAATGCATTTTGAACCATTTCTAACGTTAATTAGTAGCTAGAAATCGAATAAGTAATCAAGGAATCGAATAAGTAATGGGTCTTAATGAGTAGTTAAAAGGTCAATTAGATATATGTGATGCATAATAATGCATTTTGAACCATTTCTAACGTTAATTAGTAGTTAGAAATCGAATAAGTAATCAGGGAATCGAATAAGTAATAGGCCCTTAATGTGTAAACAAAGTGTCAAATATATCATTGTGATGCATGAAAATGCATTTTGAACCGTTTCTAACGTTAATTAGTAGCTAGCAATCGAACAAGTTATCAGGGAATTGAATAAGTAATCAGGGAATCGAATAAGTTATCAGGGAATCGAATAAGTAATGGGTCTTAATGAGTAATTAATTGGTCAATTAGATCATTGTGATGCATAATAATGCATTTTGAACCATTTCTAACGTTAATTAGTAGCTAGAAATCGAATAAGTAATCAGGGAATCGAATAAGTAATGGAATAAGGAACTGGGAACTGGGAATCAACTTCACGGAGGTACACTAACTCTGTCACTGTGGTAATTAACCTCTGGCAGTCGTAACCCCTGGCACGACTGCAGCTGCCAGTACGAGTCTCGCGGACAGTGTCTTGCTCCGAGGTAATTATACAATACCTCTGCTACCCCTGTGACTAACCCCTGGCGCAATCGCCAGTGTCCTGTTTTATAGACCTCTGCTAAATACAACCACCAGTACCAGAGTGGCCTTTTCAGGCAATCTCTTATGCAGGAGCTTCTGGCGTACCCAGGACCATTCACACACACAGGGACATGGCACGAAATTTTTTAACCAATATTATACATATATATATATTATAGTATCAAGGGTATGAGCTCGGCGGCCGAGAAAAACGCGCCTATATTTTTTTATATCGTGATTATTTCAATAAATTGGTTCTATACAACATTGGCGTATATCTTACCTTAAAGAGAAATAATTGATCTTTTCATTGAGTGCTTGATGAACAAAATTGGCCAAGAATTGACGAAGTTATGGCTTGGTGAATCGGGAAATTCACAAAAAATATGCTAGGTAGACATTTCCCTGTCCGGTCGAAATGTCGTCTCGGCTCTAATGGGTACCTCAAAAACCAAGCCATAATTACAAAATCTACGCTTGTGGCGGTAAACACTACCCACAACTGTGTTCATCCACAATCTCCTTTGGAGGTGTCATGACCCGTACTTTGTAGAATCTCTATTTAAACATCGTGTAGCTCATTCACTTTAACCATCACCGCCATGTTCATTTGTTCTTCGGAACGCTTTTTTTCTTTCGTAATAACGACTTTTTTCACGTAATAACAACTTTTAAAACTCGTAATAACGACCTTCTTTCTCTTTTTTTCTCTCTCTTAAACTTAGGATATTATCTGTTGTATTCTTCCTAATTAACTTTCTTCTTCCTAACGTCTCCCTTGACACTACCCCACTTTTGGCCTTCTGTTGAGCGCTCGGTCCTGTGAGATAGGCTCTGGAATCTGTCTCCTCGCCGAGACAAACCAAAGTCTATAAAAGTGGTAGTTTCTGCTCATGCTTTACGCTCAGCATACAGACAGGTTCGCCCGTTGTCACTATAAGGTGATCTGGTTGGGTGTGTTTGCTTTTTTGCTTTTTTTTTTAATAATTTAATATTGGCCGTTATACCGATCTGATAAATTATGAAAACTGTGATATACTGGAAATTGTCACTGACCTTTGTGGAATATTGTGTCATTGATAGGTAAGGAGCAATCATTTCCGGTACAATTGGGGGACGTTTTAGACGTTAGGACCGGACCTGCTTTGGACCGCTTGGAAACTTTCCGGTTAGACACTGTGACAGAGGAACTGGATACGAAGTGATAACATCTCTCTCCTAAGTGGACAGTGACAATCAAAATCAATCAAAAACAATTGGCGATATTCTCTTACTCTCTCTCTCTCTCTCTCTCTCTCTCTCTCTCTCTCTCTCTCTCTCTCTCTCTCTCTCTCTCTCTCTCTCTCTCTCTCTCTCTCTCTCTCTCTCTCTCTCTCTCTCTCTCTCTCTCTCTCTCTCTCTCTCTCTCTCTCTCTCTCTCTCTCTCTCTCTCTCTCTCTCTCTCTCTCTCTCTCTCTCTCTCTCTCTCTCTCTCTCTCTCTCTCTCTCTCTCTCTCTCTCTCTCTCTCTCTCTCTCTCTCTCTCTCTCTCTCTCTCTCTCTCTCTCTCTCTCTCTCTCTCTCTCTCTCTCTCTCTCTCTCTCTCTCTCTCTCTCTCTCTCTCTCTCTCTCTCTCTCTCTCTCTCTCTCTCTCTCTCTCTCTCACTCTCTCTCTCTCTCTCTCTCTCTCTCTCTCTCTCTCTCTCTCTCTCTCTCTCTCTCTCTCTCTCTCTCTCTCTCTCTCTCTCTCTCTCTCTCTCGCTCTCAAGATGCCTTTAGTATGGTATCAAATTTCCGTTTTCAAAATGCAACATGGCTGCTGTCGGCATTTTTTCTACGCTTTGAAAATACAATATGCATAACTGGGGATCAAGAAAACCTTATAAATGAAATTTGAGAAAGAGCAGTTGCAAACATTCATTGTCCAAATTCAAATTTGCTTGCGGACTAGGGACCAAGCTAAAAATGATGGGAACCTACACATGGAATTTGTGATCTTCTTTTCTGCAGGGGTGGATTTAGGTTTTGAGGTTAGAGGGGGCGTGGGACAAAGCCAATCAGGCGAGGGGTCTGGGGGCCGCTAGGCCCCCAGAAGCTCTGGAATAAATGGTGCAAAATCCTGCATTCTGAGGATTTCATGAACACATTTTCCAGAAAATAATTGAAGCCATTTAAGGATGTTTATTTATGGTTTTCGTGTCAAGTGTCATATTTTTTATTTGAAGTTTTGATTTATTTTTTTTTTACTTACAGAATTGCAATATCAAAATCTTAATATTTATATGGACATAAAGCGAAGAAGGGCGGGGGTCTGGGTGGGGGCCGCCTAGGCCCCCAGAAGCCCTCGAATAAATGTACACTTTTTCGAAAAAATAATTGAAGCCATGTAAAAATGTTCGTTTATCATTTTTGACATCTAATGTCATATTTTGAATATAAAGTTACAGAATTGCACTGCCTAAAATCTGAATATCTATTCATAGAGGCACGAAGCAAAGAAAAGGATGAGGGTCTGGGGGCCGCCTAGAACGAATATACGTACCCGGCCTACTATGCCTTTAGGCCGGGTACGAATTGGTCCCTATGTATCGTAGTGGAGCACTGCCTCCGAAAATCACTCGGGCACAGTTTTTCATACTTTTTTGAAGGTTTTGAAGTAATAGGGAACAATTGTAGCTCTAAAGAAGACACCATTTTCAGTCTAAAAGTCTTTTGAGCTACAATATTGCAGCTAGGGGTCGCCTATTGAAGGTTTTTATAGGACTAATGAAAGTGTATGTGAACTTTTTTAACGATATAAGCTTTTACTTTTATACATTATCTGTCAGATTAGATAATTCATTTTCCCTAACTTACACAATCTTCATAATTCGTGTATTGGACAATGAAAGAAAAGAAGGCTAGTGGTCTTGTCTATGGCCATACGGTGCCAGGAACCATTGCTATCATCCTGTTTTCTAATAGGGAGCCTTTTGTCATGTGCATTAATTTTTTAACATCGTTTGCCTATCTTATAACATTATCGTTAAGATATGTTTTTATTGAAACAAAAAAGGAAGGCATCTGGCCATGGGGTGCACCCAGACCCTAGAAGCTCTCATTTTCTGTCGCATTCCACTTTTTTCTTTACACACATTTTCTTAGGACAAATAAAGGCTTCTAGAAGCATTCGGCGTCAGTAGTGATCTTGTAACTGGCGTTTTGAAAGTACGCACACATTTGTGAATTGATAGTCGGATTTAATACAGGACTTTAATGCTGATTCAAAAATGTGTAATATATCATTTACAACCTGGAAAACGAAGGGCATGATATATAGTCAACCAGCGAAGACTCATGGCCAGCTACAATTCCTTCCACCCACCCCCTCCCCCTTTTCTTTTATTGCTAAGAATATCGAGATACAACCTGTCAATATTGAATATTAATGACTATAAATTATCTAATATATTGGGATTTTATCGGGTTTTTTTTTGGGGGGGGGAAGTAAATACTTGAAGGGATTTACATTGTACTTTTTAAGCGATGGAGATAAAACCTAAACTTACACGAAACAAAATATAATTATTCCATTGTGCCTGGATACAAGTATGTTCATGCATGTATGTACCACAAAGTCGAATTCATTTAGATTTTAAAATGATAACATCAAACGATAATGTTAGGAAATGGAGCTTTCTGTCTAATTCTCACTCTTTATCTAATTCCTTAATATTTTCCCTTTCTCCCTCTTTTTTTTCTTTCTTCCTTCTTTTCCTTCCTTCCCCTCTTTCTTTTTCCCTTCTTTTTCCTTTTTCTTTTTTCTCTCTCTCCTATTTTAGGGGGGGGGGGGGGCGTACGCCGGGTCCGCTAGTTTTAAGATCTTTTCTTTTGTTTGACGACGGGTTGACATCACATGGAAGGGGGACAACTCTGTTGATCTTGTATAATTGAAACTTTATGTAAATTCTGTATATTATAACATCATGTATACCAGCAGCTATTTTCTTTTTTTGCTCATCGATTTACTTTTTTATGAGGGGAAAAATGGGAAAAAAAACACTTATGCTTATATTTTTTATTTTTGATAGAATTTGACTTGTTTTGTCATAGGAAAATAAAAAGGCATTACACTACCATGTAATCAAGGGAAGTAACTCGTTCATTCTTGTTCTATATATCGAAATAGTGAAATGGAAAGTGCTTAAGAGTATATATATCTTATACAGTAGATCTCATCCCTTGTCCATCCCGTTGGGCGGGCGACACGCGCATGTCACAGTTCACGAATTGCGAAAAAAATGCCTTGTATAACACATGCCCGTCGACATTTTCTTATGCTTTAGAAACTTTATTTTGTACCATAGCCCCCTTGTAAGTGTAATTTATGCTGAAGATTTTTAAACAACTAATAAAGATTGATAAAAAGGCTACACTCCCACCGTTCTACAAAACACTTGTTTTTATATATATGTTATACTATGCAATATCTTATCTGCATTATTCCCATACAGGGCAATGTTAGTGCAAGTGTACTCATATACATATAGGAATTGTCGTAAACGATAAAGGCAAATCGATTCATTCATTTAAATGTATGTTTATATTTGGTTACCACGGGATTTCATTCATATACACAAGATATATTTTGTTATGAACGCTATGATTTACAGTAATTGAGTGTTACGTTATATGTTTGATTGAGACGTCATATGTTTGTGAGTGTTACGTCATATGTTTGTGAGTGTTACTGTACGTCATATGTTTGTGAGTGTTACTGTACGTCATATGTTTGTGAATGTTACGGCATATTGTGTCATAGAAAAACAACGTGTTTCCCTTGCACAAACTATTGGCGTAATAATTGATACATACATGTATAGCCATGTGTTTACAGGAGCTACTGTATTCTGAGTTATACGTGTAGATGTTCACGGTATATCGACAAGTGTTGTTTGTATGAT
This sequence comes from Argopecten irradians irradians, assembly GCA_004382745.1. Lineage (NCBI taxonomy): Eukaryota > Metazoa > Mollusca > Bivalvia > Pectinida > Pectinidae > Argopecten > Argopecten irradians. The sequence goes on from SAYR01004905.1 coordinate 315,537, forward strand.
AATGCCGATATTGCCGATGTGTGTCAGACAAACACACATTTTATACAGACTGCTTCTAACGATAAAGTTCATGTTTAAGTGCGATAGAAGTATGTAGTGGTCCAGAAGGCCATTAATTCCCTGGAGAGGTGGGTGTTTTCGACACTCAGAGAAAAGTCCATGATATCCCTTAATGGAATAGTACCGATTTGATTGAATCCAGTCCATGGGATGAGAAAATGAGATGATAAAACTCGTGCCAACTCCTCACGGCGATCCCTCACGGCGGGGGAGGTATACATCTTCATATCATTGCGTTCTCTTACACTTCTAAATGTCCGTCAGCATTTGATTTCACCCACAATATAAAGGTACATCTTACCGTAGAGAGGGTGTGCATATTTCTCCATTTTTTACTTGTTTTTCCTAGAGTAGATTTTTATTGTTTATAAAAGAGATACAATTAACAGTCTAAATGAAAGTTTCCTCATATTCTTACAAAATAGAATTACTTGCAAACGTATGAATATTTTTTTTGTATGAATAGGGTTACAATTCCTCCCGATTTCTGGTACCATTTTCCCGTAGGGGGTCCATATTTCGCCATTTTTGGTAAATAAAGACGATTTAAATGTATATGTAAATGCATTGTCATTTGATTATTAAATAACCCATTAATTCAACACTGTGTGGAATCAGACACACTGTGTGGTATCTCATACAATAAAAACATTTAAACGACATTTTCTATCAAGTCAATATCTTTGATACCCCCACAGGAAAGTTGTCGCCCTTCTAAAGAACCGTAATGGAAAAAGGGTCTGACTACCAATACGGTATGGAATTTTATTGTTTGAATATTGTTATGAAGATTATCTTTATTTCTTACTGATACTGTGCTGCTCATTTAATGTTATGATTACCAAATTATCAGTTGTTATCATAAAAATGGCGAAATTTGGACCCCGTCGAAATATGGACACCCGCTATATAGGTGTTTAGCACGCTGGTAAATCACATACATACTATATATACCAATATATATCTGTGAATTACCAGTGTGCTAAATACGGGTCTATGATCTAACAACTGCACGTCCTCTGTAAAACATCGACTGGGGATTCAATATTCAAACCGTTCTCCTTGAATTGCCTGGTGCTAAATATGGTGGAAACTTACGATGCCAGTTTGCTGGGTGCGGGTATTTGTTTACGTATCTGGAAACTTACGATGCCAGTTTGCTGGGTGCGGGTATTTGTTTACGTATCTGGTGCTAAATATGGTGGAAACTTACGATACCAGTTTGCTGGGTGCGGGTATTTGTTTACGTATCTGGTGCTAAATATGGTGGAAACTTACGATGCCAGTTTGCTGGGTGCGGGTATTTGTTTACGTATCAGGAGTTCGAACAATTAACCATATAACCATCGAGCCCGGGAAGGTGGATGTCTTTGCTTATTATTTTTCATTCTCCTGTCGTCTAAACCTTATTCTTCGGAAACTCGCCGCTTTAGAGTGCCTATTGCAAGAACCAGTTTAGTAGAAAAGACAATTTGAAAATGACAGGCGATGGCGACATGACTTTTCCAAAAGACAATTTGAATATGACAAGGGATCGAGGAATGACTCTTCCAAAAAGATAATTAGAATATGACCAGCTATCAAAAAATTACTTCTCCAAACGACAATACCGACTTCTTATATTGCAACATGGGTAATGTTTAGCCGCCGATGTTTTTATTCATTTGAGGTATCTGAACTTGAGAATTCAGGAAAATGTAATAAGCATTTTTGCCCCATTGTAATCCTGATTCAGCAAGGTGCTAATGGATGTTGCGACGAAATGTCATTATCTGCTGATGTAGCACACGAACTGAAGTAATGGGAGCACAAAAGTCACCAGAACATGGCCTTAAATGGGAAGTTGTCACATCCCCTCTGAAACGGAATGATAATAAGGAATTAATCAGTTTAATACACTGAAAAGTCAACTATCTACGTATTCCGGAAGTTGTCAGATTTATACCATGTGCATTTGGAGGGTAGGTCGTAATCAAAACTGAGCTCCTTTATCTCAGAGACATGACTGAATCAGAATTAGACATCTTTGGAAATAACTGTCAGTGTACTGTCGTCTAAGCATTCTTTGATCAAGACTTTTACTTATCCGGGGTTATCTTCTCGTTTTTATATTAACTCTCATTAACATGCAGAGGTGGGATAAGCAACATTTAGCGTTTCAATAATCTAATCGCCATTGTTTCGTAAATTCCTGAAGCAGCATGTATGCGTGTCCTTACTCAGATATTAGCATTCTCGCGAGATTACAAAGCGGGTTAATATCCACGAGTTTGTGAACCCCATATATATTGGAAACCTGTATTAGAAAACAAAAATAAAATGTGATGATGGCAATAATCAGAAGAGGACTTATATATTTGGACAAAGAAACCCTTCTAATTATATAAAACATTAGTGAGAACTCATCATGATGTGTTATCTGGCTACAGATCGTAACACATCGGAACAATAGAAGGAGTGCAAGAAAGTGCAACACTATACAGTTGTTGACTGGGGTTGAGGGCAACAGATGATTTGCTGGACCCGTAGACAAACTGTTGCCCAAGTCCGAAGGCCGAGGGCAACAGTTTGTGTGAGGGTCCAAGATATGCAAGTCATCTGTTGCCCGAAAACCCAGTCGATAACTGTTTTGCTATACCCCATTGTGACGTCACCCCGGTCGAACAGCACATTTTAACAGACTATTTTAACAATTCATTTATTGGCATTTTTGTCAATAGAGTTTATATAGAAACTATTTTATAGGGACATAACAATTAACATTGTACCACCTTAAAGAGAAAACAAGTTTTTTCGTTACGTAATGAAGCGGAGTGTTGTTTGTGTTAAGAACTTAAATTGTTTTAAACATGAACTGGATAAACATTGGAAATACATGGATTTATTTTATAATGTCAAGGCTAGTTGACAACAGTTATCATAAAGAACATGTATGTAGAGAGCCGAGTTTGATGTAGAGGATATATCTTTATCATGTACTAGACATCTATCATTAAATGGCCACTCGTTGGGTTCATTAGGGTGGTACCCACAGGTCACCATTCTTCCTGTAATAAACTAGCATATACAAAATATAATACTGTATTGTGTAGGATATCAGCTGATGATCAAAACACAAAGTCTGATATGAATGAATCGGTTAATATGGTGTCACATTTACTTCAAATATATTGACTGTAGTTCTTATCGAAGGAGAGTACATGTAGTCCCACCCAGAAGAGACGCGTTTCTTATATATTGAGGATGAAAATGAAAAATAACTCGATAAGAACTAAATGTTACATTTTTAAAAAAGTGGCTTGAAGATGGCACATTGTAGTTCACATTATGACAGATAAGGACTATCTGGTTTACCGGCAAGCTGAGTTACGTTATAAACATTTCCGAGAACAGATAACCCAGAAAGTGTTAGGTCGTTAGTCCTAAATCATCACCTCCGCCTACCGTTACTCCTAGTCGATAGCCTAACTCTCTGGATAACATATCAGCAGGGTTAGATATTTTTATCCCGAATACCTCATTTTTCCATTCATTATCACATTTTGTTTACATTCCTTCCCAGTTTATCTTTATATAACAAACATTTCATTTTTCCGTTATTTCTGTCACGGCTCGGTGCTTACATGTATGTGTATCGTGTGTCATATTGACTGACACCCGTCCTCATATGACCCTGACTATTGCTGTCTCATTGACACCCTTCCTCCTGATTGTTGCTGTCTCCCTGACAAAAGAATCAGGTCCGGAGGTTTGTGTCACCATAACACCCATCCCCATATGACCGACTGTTGGTGTCTCATTACCACAAGTTCTACTACTGTATCTGGCTGTTACTGTTTTCCAATGTCATGACCATGACTATAGGTGTCTCATTACCACAAGTTCTACTACTGTATCTGGCTGTTACCGTTTTCCCCGGTCATGACCATGACTGTTGGTGTCTCATTGCCACAATTTACTACTGTATCTGGCTGTTACCGTTTTCCCTGTCATGACCTTGACTGTTGGTGTCTCATTACCACAAGTTCTACCACTGTATCTGGCTGTTACCGTTTTCCCTGTCATGACCTTGACTGTTGGTGTCTCATTGCTACAAGTTCTACCACTGTATCTGGCTGTTAGTGTTTTCCCCCTGCCATGACCATGACTGTTGGTGCCTCATTACCACAAGTTCTACCACTGTACCTGGCTGTTACCGTTTTCCCCCTGTCATGACCTTGACTGTGGGTGTCTCATTTCCACAAGTTCTACTACTGTATCTGGCTGTTAGTGTTTTCCCCCTGTCATGACCTTGACTGTTGGCGTCTCATTGCCACAATCTACTACTGTATCTGGCTGTTACCGTTTTCCAATGTCATGGCCATGACTGTTGGTGTCTCATTGCCACAAGTTCTACCACTGTACCTGGCTGTTACCGATTTCCCTGCCCTGGCCATGACTATAGGTGTCTCATTACAACAAGTTTTACTACTGTATCGGGCTGTTACCGTTTTCCCCCTGTCATGACCATGACTATAGGTGTCTGATTACAACAAGTTCTACTTCTGTATCTGGCTGTTACCGTTTTCCCCGGTCATGACCATGACTGTTGGTGTCTCATTACCACAAGTTCTACTACTGTATCTGGCTGTTGCCGTTTTCCCCTGCCCTGGCCATGACTATAGGTGTCTGATTACCACAAGTTCTACTACTGTTTCTGAATCTGTCTGTTACCGTTTTCCCCTGCCCTGGCCATGACTATAGGTGTCTCATTACCACAAGTTCTACTACTGTATCTGAATCTGTCTGTTACCGTTCTCCCCTGCCCTGGCCATGACTATAGGTATTTCATTACCACAAGTTCTACTACTGTATCTGTCTGTTACCGTTTTTCCCTGCCATGACCATGACTATAGGTGTCTCATTACCACAAGTTCTACTACTGTATCTGTATCTGTCGATAGCCTAACTCTCTGGATAACATATCAGCAGGGTTAGATATTTTTATCCCGAATACCTCATTTTTCCATTCATTATCACATTTTGTTTACATTCCTTCCCAGTTTATCTTTATATAACAAACATTTCATTTTTCCGTTATTTCTGTCACGGCTCGGTGCTTACATGTATGTGTATCGTGTGTCATATTGACTGACACCCGTCCTCATATGACCCTGACTATTGCTGTCTCATTGACACCCTTCCTCCTGATTGTTGCTGTCTCCCTGACAAAAGAATCAGGTCCGGAGGTTTGTGTCACCATAACACCCATCCCCATATGACCGACTGTTGGTGTCTCATTACCACAAGTTCTACTACTGTATCTGGCTGTTACTGTTTTCCAATGTCATGACCATGACTATAGGTGTCTCATTACCACAAGTTCTACCACTGTATCTGACTGTTACCGTTTTCCCCGGTCATGACCATGACTGTTGGTGTCTGATTACCACAAGTTCTACCACTGTATCTGACTGTTACCGTTTTCCCCGGTCATGACCTTGACTGTTGGTGTCTCATTACCACAAGTTCTACCACTGTATCTGGCTGTTACCGTTTTCCCCTGCCCTGGCCATGACTATAGGTGTCTGATTACCACAAGTTCTACTACTGTTTCTGACTGTTAACGTTTTCCCCGGTCATGACCATGACTGTTGGTGTATCATTGCTACAAGTTCTACTACTGTATTTGGCTGTTACCGTTTTCCCCGGTCATGACCACGACTGTTGGTGTCTCATTGCCTCATGTTCTACCACTGTATCTGACTGTTTCCGTTTTCCCCCTGTCATGACCTTGACTGTTGGTGTATCATTGCCATAGGTTCTTCTACTGTATCTGGCTGTTACAGTTTTCCCCGGTCATGACCATGACTGTTGGTGTCTCATTGCTACAAGTTTTACCACTGTATCTGGCTGTTACCGTTTTCCCCCTGTCATGACCTTGACTATAGGTGTCTCATTACCACAAGTTCTACTACTGTATCTGGCTGTTACAGTTTTCCCCGGTCATGACCATGACTGTTGGTGTCTCATTACCACAAGTTCTACCACTGTATCTGGCTGTTACCGTTTTCCCCGGTCATGACCATTACTATAGGTGTCTCATTCCCACAAGTTCTACCATTGTATCTGGCTGTTACCATTTTCCCCGGTCATGACCATGACTGTTGGTGTCTCATTACCACAAGTTCTACTACTGTATCTGGCTGTTACCGATTTTCCCTGTCATGACCATGACTATAGGTGTCTCATTACCACAAGTTCTACCACTGTATCTGGCTGTTACCGCTTTCCCCCTGTCATGACATTGACTGTTGGTGTCTCATTGCCTCATGTTCTATCACTGTATCTGACTGTTACCGTTTTCCCCTGACCTAACCATGACTGTTAGTGTCTCATTACCACAAGTTCTACTACTATATCTGGCTGTTACCGATTTCCCCTGCCCTGGCCATGACTATAGGTGTCTCATTGCCACAAGTTCTACCACTGTATCGGACTGTTACCGTTTTCCCCTGCCCTGGCCATGACTATAGGTGTCTCATTACCACAAGTTCTACTACTGTATCTGGCTGTTACCGATTTTCCCTGCCCTTGCCATGACTATAGGTGTCTGATTACCACAAGTTCTACTACTGTTTCTGACTGTTACCGATTTCCCCTGCCCTGGCCATGACTATAAGTGTCTCATTACCACAAGTTCTACCACTGTATCTGGCTGTTACCGTTTTCCCCGGTCATGACCATGACTGTTGGTGTCTCATTGCCATAGGTTCTACTACTGTATCTGGCTGTTACCGATTTCCCCTGCCCTGGCGATGACTATTGGTGTCTCATTACCACAAGTTCTACCACTTTACCTGGCTGTTACCGTTTTTCCCTGTCATGACCATGACTGTTGGTGTCTCATTACCACAAGTTCTACTACTGTATCTGAATCTGTCTGTTACCGTTTTTCCCTGCCATGACCATGACTGTTGGTGTCTCATTACCACAAGTTCTACTACTGTATCTGACTGTTACCGATTTCCTCCTGTCATGACCATGACTGTTGGTGTCTCATTGCTACAAGTTCTACCACTGTATCGGACTGTTACCGTTTTCCCCTGACCTTACCATGACTGTTGGTGTCTCATTACCACAAGTTCTACTACTGTATCTGACTGTTACCGATTTCCCCCTGTCATGACCATGACTATAGGTGTCTCATTACCACAAGTTCTACCACTGTATCGGACTGTTTCCGTTTTCCCCTGTCATGACATTGCTGTTACACTTATAAACATAGCCCCGGTCTGTTACTGGTTTGAAAGTGCTCACCTAGTAAAAGCATTTGAAATGGGAGACATTGGTGATAAGGAAAAGGGAACCATTAAACTGTTACGTAAATTCGTTATATTCGAGCGTTATTAAATATGAAATGTTGTATAGAGTGGATTAAACTACAATCCTGATTAATATATAAAACAGGAAACACAATGTAGTACGGTAAAAGTCTCTTCTTCTGTTCGCAAAATGCATTTTAAACTGAATTTAATTTTTAGATATTGGTAAAACCTCTGCTGATATACCGAGAACTGAGCTGTCTGTGAGTTTAAAATAAATTGATATAAAGACAATCTATATGCTGTGACCTGTGGAGGGTTTAACATTCTGGTAGTCATGGTGATGATGCTCGAGACAGAGTCGACAAACTATCCATGAAATTGCTTACGAGGCTGAACGTTTCCGACATGCTTTTACACTATCTTTTTCTGCATCATAATTCGCCCTCCAAGTGGTCCCCATCGATTTGGGACTAGATGGCCCCCGGCTTGTTCTATTTCCTCCTATGTTCGGATTCTCGACAACACTAGGAAAATGGCGGTTTGTTTAGTAAACGAATTTGTATGTTTTACAAATAAATAAACAACAACATATAAAACCTCAATAAAATCCTACAACACAAGTTACCAATGATATCCAAGTAAATAATTAAATATAGTCATCACTTTAAATCGACAACGGACAAGCAGAACATGTGTGACTTGTGGGTGGTCGTTAGCAAATTACCTGTGAATGTTTTCTGCAGACCCACATAGTCGGCCGAAATGTAGCGTAGTGGATAGTGTACATGGTTGTCGTCCTCAAAACGGATTGAGATTTGGACAAGGAACTAATTCATCAACGTAAATACCCTAAAGATACCTGCTATGATTAATGGCAAATTTAAAGGTGTTTTAAAACATATATAAAGCAAGTAATTGCGTTTGTACATGTAGTTTTATACTTAAACTGGCGGGAGAATTATAAACAGTTATTCCATCATTATCAACAATGTTGAAATATGAAAAAAGATGACATATACTGAATTAGTGGACGGGACAAATAAGTGTCATTTCTCTTAAACACCGGACGTACTCTTCCTTTTCTCGAAATTTCGAGTTATCATTTCAATTAGACAGAATTTCAAAATTTGAGTCAATAACCCTAAATTCCGAGCTAAAAATAACTGATGTGGTAGCAATATATACGAAGTTTTAGCAAGAGGTATCTGTTGAAAGATAATTGCGTCTGAACTGCCTTTTCTTCATCAAAGTTATAAAGTTTCATCAGTTCTTTCATTTTATAATCGACATGGTAAGGGGTACATTTCACCACAGCTTGACCCCGAGTCGTAAATAGGAAATTAGCCGTGTAAGTAGTGTATGTTTCTGTGAGGAGGGGGGGGGGGGG
>SAYR01004905.1:324457-346301 GCA_004382745.1 Argopecten irradians irradians
AATTATGTAATGATATCTGCTAAGGTGTTATTGAATTAAATAACTATGATGCCTCAACGAACCCGATCCCAGAAATTTGAAGAGATGATAATTTGTGAAATGGGACGTTAATTACTGCCGATAATGTTATACACAAATGTACTATACAACCAACATTGCTAAAGTATTCTTGAGAAGTGTAGACACCGGTAAAACATGTTCCATTTGGAAATTGATCCTATGGCATAGTATACATGTAGTGTAGACCATTGTCAGTCTGAACAATTAGGACTCTTTATAATAGAACTTCGTTAGTCTTGACATTTTCGTTCGTGCGTACAGTAGAACCTTGTTAGTCTGGACATTTTACTTTATATTTCCAATGTACTTTTTTTGGTATTCCGTTTATTGTAGTTATAGTAGAACTTTAATTGTTAGTCTGTACATTTTAGTCTATTTCGAATGTATTTTTGTAAGTCTATACCTTCAGATACATATATACATCTGTAGTTATGTGTACAGTAGTACTTTGATAGTTTGTATGTTGTAGTTATGTGTACAGTAGTACTTTGTTAGTCTGTATGTTGTAGCTGTGTGTACAGTAGTACTTTGTTAGTCTGTATGTTGTAGGTATGTGTACAGTAGTACTTAGTTAGTCTGTATGTTGTAGCTATGTGTACAGTAGAACTTTGTAAGTCTGTATGTTGTAGTTATGTGTACAGTAGTACTTTGTTAGTCTGTATGATTTAGTTATGTGTACAGTAGTACTTAGTTAGTCTGTATGTCGTAGTTATGTGTACAGTAGAACTTTGTTAGTCTGTATGTTGTAGCTATGTGTACAGTAGTACTTTGTTAGTCTGTATGTTGTAGCTTATGTACAGTAGTACTTAGTGAGTCTGTATGTTGTAGCTATGTGTACAGTAGTACATTGTTAGTCTGTATGTCGTAGTTATGTGTACAGTAGTACTTTGTTAGTCTGTATTTTGTAGCTATGTGTACAGTAGTACTATGTTAGTCTGTATGTTGTAGTTATGTGTACAGTAGTAATTTGTTAGTCTGTATGATGTAGTTATGTGTACAGTAGTACTTTGTTAGTCTGTATGTTGTAGTTGTGTGTACAGTAGTACTTTGTTAGTCTGTATGTTGTAGTTATGTGTACAGTTGTACTTTGTTAGTCTGTATGTTGTAGTTATGTGTACAGTAGTAATTTGTTAGTCTGTATGATGTAGTTATGTGTACAGTAGTACTATGTTAGTCTGTATGATGTAGTTATGTGTACAGTAGTACTATGTTAGTCTGTATGTTGTAGTTATGTGTACAGTAGTACTTTGTTAGTCTGTATGTTGTAGTTATGTGTACAGTAGTACTTTGTTAGTCTGTATGTTGTAGTTATGTGTACAGTAGTACTTTGTAAGTCTGTATGTTGTAGTTATGTGTACAGTAGTACTTTGTAAGTCTGTATGTTGTAGTTATGTGTACAGTAGTACTTTGTAAGTCTGTATGTTGTAGTTATGTGTACAGTAGTACTTTGTAAGTCTGTATGTTGTAGTTATGTGTACAGTAGTACTTTGTAAGTCTGTATGTTGTAGTTATGTGTACAGTAGTACTTTGTAAGTCTGTATGTTGTAGTTATGTGTACAGTAGTACTTTGTAAGTCTGTATGTTGTAGTTATGTGTACAGTAGTACTTTGTAAGTCTGTATGTTGTAGTTATGTGTACAGTAGTACTTTGTAAGTCTGTATGTTGTAGTTATGTGTACAGTAGTACTTTGTAAGTCTGTATGTTGTAGTTATGTGTACAGTAGTACTTTGTAAGTCTGTATGTTGTAGTTATGTGTACAGTAGTACTTTGTAAGTCTGTATGTTGTAGTTATGTGTACAGTAGTACTTTGTAAGTCTGTATGTTGTAGTTATGTGTACAGTAGTACTTTGTAAGTCTGTATGTTGTAGTTATGTGTACAGTAGTACTTTGTAAGTCTGTATGTTGTAGTTATGTGTACAGTAGTACTTTGTAAGTCTGTATGTTGTAGTTATGTGTACAGTAGTACTTTGTAAGTCTGTATGTTGTAGTTATGTGTACAGTAGTACTTTGTAAGTCTGTATGTTGTAGTTATGTGTACAGTAGTACTTTGTAAGTCTGTATGTTGTAGTTATGTGTACAGTAGTACTTTGTAAGTCTGTATGTTGTAGTTATGTGTACAGTAGTACTTTGTAAGTCTGTATGTTGTAGTTATGTGTACAGTAGTACTTTGTAAGTCTGTATGTTGTAGTTATGTGTACAGTAGTACTTTGTAAGTCTGTATGTTGTAGTTATGTGTACAGTAGTACTTTGTAAGTCTGTATGTTGTAGTTATGTGTACAGTAGTACTTTGTAAGTCTGTATGTTGTAGTTATGTGTACAGTAGTACTTTGTAAGTCTGTATGTTGTAGTTATGTGTACAGTAGTACTTTGTAAGTCTGTATGTTGTAGTTATGTGTACAGTAGTACTTTGTAAGTCTGTATGTTGTAGTTATGTGTACAGTAGTACTTTGTAAGTCTGTATGTTGTAGTTATGTGTACAGTAGTACTTTGTAAGTCTGTATGTTGTAGTTATGTGTACAGTAGTACTTTGTAAGTCTGTATGTTGTAGTTATGTGTACAGTAGTACTTTGTAAGTCTGTATGTTGTAGTTATGTGTACAGTAGTACTTTGTAAGTCTGTATGTTGTAGTTATGTGTACAGTAGTACTTTGTAAGTCTGTATGTTGTAGTTATGTGTACAGTAGTACTTTGTAAGTCTGTATGTTGTAGTTATGTGTACAGTAGTACTTTGTAAGTCTGTATGTTGTAGTTATGTGTACAGTAGTACTTTGTAAGTCTGTATGTTGTAGTTATGTGTACAGTAGTACTTTGTAAGTCTGTATGTTGTAGTTATGTGTACAGTAGTACTTTGTAAGTCTGTATGTTGTAGTTATGTGTACAGTAGTACTTTGTTAGTCTGTATGTTGTAGTTATGTGTACAGTAGTACTTTGTAAGTCTGTATGTTGTAGTTATGTGTACAGTAGTACTTTATAAGTCTGTATGTTGTAGTTATGTGTACAGTAGTACTTTGTAAGTCTGTATGTTGTAGTTATGTGTACAGTAGTACTTTGTAAGTCTGTATGTTGTAGTTATGTGTACAGTAGTACTTTGTAAGTCTGTATGTTGTAGCTGTGTGTGCAGTAGAACTTTGATAAGTCTCCATGTTTATTTGGTAGAATATTGATAGCTTGGTGGTACTTTGATTTTGATTACAGAAGAAGTAACCTGCCCATGAAAGCATGTTGTGTATACAGTGTACACAGGGATCGTTTTTGTTATGATAGTATCAATGTATTCCATAACTCACTTAATTAGAACTTACAGCCTGGACACAACTCTGCATATCTGTTTCAATGGAGCTTTACTTTCTAGTTGAAACAAAAACAGATTCAGATTTTCCTCATTACAAAATTTAATCGACATTATCAACAAAAACAGTGATTTGCACCAGAGTCTGAAATGACTCTCCTGCAGAGTATGATGTACATTACAAAGTCATGACATCAACGATATACATTACAAAGTCATGACATCAACTAAAACAAAATATTGTAAAACACATGGTGACAAGGAAAACACATCAAAGGACAAAAACATACATATATGACCTTGACCTTAACAAAAGAAAGGTCACGAAGTTCCCATAAAGTCACATTTAAAACAATTCGTACGAAAAAGGAAACCATATTTTCACATTAGATTTATTTCATACCTCTGGTTGCACCTACTTTTTTCTTCACATGAAATATTGTTTATATGACTGACAGATATGAAAAGTAAACAAAAGATATGTATTTTGTATGTAAAACGTTCTATCATTATGAAGAGGAACAATTACATCCTCAACAGGTTCTATAAATTGGACTCTTACCCAGCTTTGAAAAACAAACAAATCAAGTCATAATAAAAAGAGTTAAGGAAGGAAGTGGAAGGGAAAAACTCTAAAAGTTAGTATTTAATTCAAGGTGGAAAACAAAACGTTTTGAATGATTTATATAGAGACTTTTGGATGAGAACTCCACGGAGGTCTGGAGCTGTGAACAATTACCTTCCCTGAATATGTTTACATGCACTGAAAATCTGATTTATCCTCAATGAATTCACCATTGATATTCTAAGTGACTGTCTGGCTGTTTTAGACGTGATGACTGAGGAACCACCTTACTAACACAGCAGTTGGGTGAGTGTAATCTGGTAAAAAGTGACTAAAAACTCTAATGACAGCTAGAGGAGCATTCTGTGAAGATCTGGTAAATAATGAAAAAATATTACAACAGGAAGTCAAATATGTAATTGAACTTTTTATCAAGCCAGGTGGCTTTTAAAAACACCATCAAGTCTAAGTCAGGGAAGTACGGTAAGTAACTTTGTTAAAATATTTTAAAACAGGAATACTTCAACAATTATAATCTGAAAGATAAGACAAGTTCAAAATATTCAAGATATTAAAAAATATGCTAAGCTTTTATTTTGGGAAGAATCTTCTATGGTTCATAAAAACTTATGAAAATTAGTACCTATATGAAAAACCTTGGCAAAAGGTATGATAAGATAATGTAAGTAGCTAAGACACCTAATCACTACCCCAGCTTCTTGTGATGGAATGATTATCTTAGGACACTGCCAAAAACCTAATGTATACCTACTAACAGGAAATCACAGGTGATGGCAGAAGGCGGGGGTCAATCTCCCCGAGATGGTACACAGTCTGGTGTAGCTGAGGTCAATCTCCCCGAGATGGTACACAGTCTGGTGTAGCTGGGGTCAATCTCCCGAGATGGTACACAGTCTGGTGTAGCTGGGGTCAATCTCCCCGAGATGGTACACAGTCTGGTGTAGCTGGGGTCAATCTCCACGAGATGGTACACAGTCTGGTGTAAATGGTAAAGTATCAGCACATTTTAACACTTAGTCTAACACTAGATCGCTTCTCAGATCCAAGGTCAAAATATCTCTTCCTAGATCCAAGGTCAAAATACCCCAATTTTATTTCAATACTTGGGATGGGGCAATGCTATGTATATGTGTGTGTGCCACAACAGACATAACATGTAACAGTTCACATTTATGTAGAAGACAACAAAGAAACATGTATATTGTCCTCAGAATGTAATGAAATACATGTACAATGTAAAATCTTACTTTAGTAGGTTGAAGGCAAGACCTATGTTTAACAATCAGATCCCTCCAAGGAAACAATATGGGTGCTGGTTTATCTGCAGTTTTTGAGACATTAATATGATATGCCAGGACATATTCAAAGCATAAATAATAATACTATGCTGTTTATAACTGATTCATGAACAAAGGATAACGTCATTGTTATGATGTCATCGTGATGTCATTATGACCTCTATCCAAGGAGTGTAGCCATCAAACAAGAGGTTTTTGTAAGGACTTATAGGAGTAGGTTATAACTTCATTACCAAGCCCCTGTGTCTTAACAGAAGAATATGAACCCTATCAAAGCAATAGGTTATAACTTCATTACCAAGCCCCTGTGTTTTAACAGAAGAATATGAACCCTACCAAAGCAATAGGTTATAACTTCATTACCAAGCCCCTGTGTTTTAACAGAAGAATATGAACCATACAAAAGCAATAGGTCATAACTTCATTACCAAGCCCCTGTGTCTTAACAGAAGAATATGATCCATACTAAAGCAATAGATTATAACTTCATTACCAAGCCCCTGTGTCTTAACAGAAGAATATGAACCATACTAAATAATTAGGTTATAACTTCATTACCAAGCCCCTGTGTCGTAACAGAAGAATATGAACCATATTAAAGCAATAGGTTATAACTTCATTACCAAGCCACTGTGTCTTAACAGAAGAATATGATCCATACTAAAGCAATAGATTATAAATTCATTACCACGCCCCTGTGTTAACAGAAGAATATGAACCATACTATATAATTAGGTTATAACTTCATTACCAAGCCCCTGTGTCTAAACAGAAGAATATGAACCATACTAAAGCAATAGGTTATAACTTCATTACCAAGCCCCTGTGTCGTAACAGAAGAATATGAACCATACTATATAATTAGGTTATAACTTCATTACCAAGCCCCTGTGCCGTAACAGAAGAATATGAACCAGACTATATAATTAGGTTATAACTTCATTACCAAGCCCCTGTGTTAACAGAAGAATATGAACCATATTAAAGCAATAGGTTATAACTTCATTACCCTGTGTCTCAACAGAAGAATATGAACCATAAACAGGAGAATGGTCACCACCACCTGTGGATGTGCTGTGAACAGGTTTCAATCTTATATCTAGAAAATTTCACCACAGAGTAAAGCTTAAAAGGTTAGAATGGAAACAAATTAGGCTTTCACATCACAAAAAGTAAAACTAGTAGTATATATAACACTAGCAGATTACCATGGTAAAAAGTATAATAAATGTGATTTTTTTATGCAAGAAGACAAAAATTGGATGCTATATTTAATTAGCTTTCAGCAACAGCAACGTGGAGAAGGTGCTTAACATTCTCCCCGTATACATATCCTGTTGATATAATGCCAGTCACTGCCATCAAATTTAATTAGGAAGCATTTGTTTGGATAAGTCTGCAGTAATTTAAGGACGATGGCTACAACATGCCTAATATCCAGAACTAATGACTGAGAATGATTCCTAATCTCCACCATTACGTAAATCATTTAACGGAGACATAGCATTTTTGTAACATAATGCTTGTCTCCGAAAACTTTTACCATTAATATCAAATGCACGCCAGGGTGTGGTGTTTCTGAGTGCAGGAATTTAAGTGATTGCAAATAAACATTAATATCAAGTAATTTGTTCTATATTACTGGAATTTCTGAAAATCATTTTGATAAAATTGTATGAAATTGGCATTCATGCACAGAATACTTGCAAGTAATAGCAGTATTTATATATTACTCATTGGATTAAAGGACGACCAATTAATTTAGTGTTTTAAACTAACAAATATTCAACAAGGGAGATAATCAACAATCTCCTACATTTTTGAATAGAATCAATATCTTCTCACCATGTACGCATTGTTATGCTTTCACTTTTCATTAACATGTTTATATGTACAAAATGTATTAAAATTGTTGATATTATTTAAAACAACACTAAATGAAGACTATAGATTTCATTGAGTATGATCATCAAAGCTGAACAACAAATCTTCATTCTTCGCTGCCAATGTTATATGGAAATAGTTGCTTAATAAGCATAGCAAGATGTAAAAGTTTAGTTTACTTCTGAAAGTCTTAGACAGACCCATTGTTGCCTTATAGAATATTGATGGAGATTCAGCAAAGCATCCATTGAAGAATTATACAAGGTCCCTTATCAAATGTAAACACTTAAAACAGAGACCAAACAGGAATTAGAATGGATATAACTGTATTAAATGTTTCCCGTAGGTTTGTGCCCCTTTTATCCAATAACATCTGTAATTAGTAGACACATGAGGGAAACATCTCCTCTGACAGATAATTACCAAGCATTTTATACTACCTGCATTCCAATCAATTATTGATAAATGTTGTCATTTAAGGTGATCTCTAAAAAATCTAAAAATAAACCTGTTGGATAAGATGATTCCACGACACATGTATACAATAGGATTTCATGTATTAGATTCTCCTGGTCTCTGGCAAAAAAAGGAAAACATCAAATGTCGCTGTTGTACTTACTTGATACATACACAGGTTTTGTACTAAATAACATGTAACCTGTCAATACATTACAGCAATGGATATTGTACAACCTAGACACAGCATCAAACAATCTTAATAATATTATCTAAATGTACCACCGTTCATCACCAGCCTGGAATTTAATTGTCACCATTAATCTGTATTGTAAACATTTATCAAAGGTACAGAGTGCATAAAGAGGTTCTTGTTGAAATCATAAAAATAACAATATGGATTTTTTTGCTGGATGAAGTTAAGTATATAATGCGTTTATATAAATAAGGATAATATATATATTCCTGATTAAAAATATATAAATTAAAATGAGAATGGGATAAAATGATGCTGAAACATATGTAGGCAACAATTACATCAAAAAATTGATAAAAGATAAAAACAATATACATGACAAGCTTCCAATTTTCTCACATTAAAAAAGTAACATCTACATGTATATAAAAAACATGAGACAATTATAACCTTAATTTCCTTAAATAATCAAGGGAGACAATCACCACATTACAACCAAGGGAGACAACTATTTAAATTACAAGCAAGGGAGATAATTATAAGACAACAAGTGATATCCATATGTTACAACAACCTACTTAATCATAACATTTTTTTTTAATTTTTTTAAATCAGTAATATATTCCCTCAGCTTATAAAGAAGCTTATATTAATTAAGTTTCCGTTAAAGTAATGGCCATGGCCAGTAGATTTCTGATTGAAATATCAACAGAAATGACATAAGATTTATTTACTACAAAGTTAAAGGTCATGGTCAAGGTCAAGTTGTAGGATCCTCTTTATGGACAATATTAAAAATTCAATAAAGTTATGTTCAAATGAAATGTCTGTGGCATTCAAATCATGCAATTTATCTATGACAGTTACACAACACAACTTGGCTGATATCCTTTGACAACACTAAACCAGCAAGTTTCCCTGAACAATACTTTGATGCACTGGAGTTCTCAACATAATCTATTGTGAAAACTCTTTTATTAGTAGAAAAAACAATAACAAAATTCTTCTGGCAGTGTATGTTTAAATCTACAAATAAAGAAATATCCTAAATGTCTGAGAGTAGATTTCAGGTATAAGAGAACAACCAACAGCTTTCTGATCCACATTCAAGGGAGATCACTCATAGATGAAGGGAGATCACTCAATCATGGATAGTTCAAATATTTTGCTGACACTCCATATAAATTTTACAACCACTTTTATGATAATCATTACTTTTTAGCATTTGTAATCTATTTTATATTCTTTTTCCACATGATTTTAAGAAAAAATAGTATCTGTATATTATTATGTATCTGATAGATTTGATGTATCCTTTGGAGGAGAATTGTTTTTAGAAATTCTGCTGTATACATTATCTAAAACAATATGTAGATCTGTCTTTATCATTTATTTTACCAATGATCTAAACCAGCACTAAATTGTTGTTCCAGTCAGAATGATGTGATTATCACTTAATCCACAAACAGGAAGCAACCCCTGCTGGCTACTTCAAAGGGAAATAAACAAGTAAACTTTCGTGTTCATCTGATGAATTTGTGGAATATATTCTCACTTGGAAATCTCCCACAAAGTTAAATGTTGATACCAGGCTTGTTCTGTATTATAAGGGACATTTCAAAGGGAAGGAACTCTTAATGAGCCTTTTTGTAGGGGAAATAACTCTAATTTCTAAGTAGCTGAATTTCCATGAAATGGTTTCAATTGAAAACCTTCCAGTGCTGCTTGGTGCTATAAGTTGACAGGAAGTGATACTTTGTCCGTGCCTTGACTGTAGGTGACACTGGTGCTATTGTTAGAACGGTTCGACTTTCCTGACCGTGAACTTGTAGGTGTACATGATCGATGATACGATGGTGGCTGTGATTGTGAATGTGAGGAATATGCACTGTTGGCAGAGTTTGTGAATCCTTCACGATACGCAGAATAAATGGCGTTGTGGTTCGGGGACTGGAACACGGGCTGCATTGGGTAGTAGCCCTGGTGCATGTGACCAGTGAATGGAATCTGTCGACCTGTAAAGGAGATTCACAAACGTTACCATTTCTCCTGTAACAACTGTATCAGATTATGTAACAACTGTATCAGATTATAAGCTATCATATTGATGTTTGATTTTAAATCTTGCACAGAAGTAATGTTAACAACTATTCTCTCAATTTTATATTCATCATTTGAACAATAATTGGTGTTTAATCGTGTATATATATGCCTAATCAACACAAAAAATAACATGTAAGTAACTTTAGTAACTGAAGAAAAATACAAAATTGTCTGCTCCTGTTTTTGATACTGAAAAAATACCATTTGTCAGCGGTGGAGTATCTTTAATGCTTTATAGTTACCCAGGTATTGGGATGGTATGAAGTTTCCTTTTATTTATTGATGTACTATATTTTGCCATGAGAACCTCTCGTCCCCTTTAGGTGTTAGTAATTTGGTATAGATTGATACACGGTCCATCACATCCATGATGACAACCATAACAGGTCATTGGTTCTTTGTCTGACTTAACAAATCTCAACAGACTTTTCATATGACTTAAAACATTCAAACATAAGCATGGAAATGATACCATCAACTTCCTACAGTTCAAACAGGCAATCATGTCACATTTCCTTTCATCCCTCCTATAGCCTCTCGAGGCTGAAAGACGTTGAGTACAAAACATCACAATGAACTCTATGTAATATACAAAATTATCAAACATCAAAAGATATCGAGTCAAAAAGGAACAATTTGTGGTCATTTGTGCTTACAAGGACACATACAATGGTGCCAAGAAAACAGATTGTTGTCAAAAATTCAAACAATCTGCAGATTTTCATACAATGTGTTATCAAAGCAACCTACATAAAAATTGTTTAGAAAAGAAATGAAATGAAATAATATTTCTTATCATTGAAATAAAGTGCATATAAAAGCATGACAAGCATAAAATGTTTAGAATTGTTGCTAATTATCTCCCTTTAATGTTATTTGGCCCCAACCTGTTTGTAGTGATTAGAACTGAAGGGCTGTATTCCTCACTGTCACATCTATTTAACATTTATATATAAACCAAGGCCTGTCAGCTGTTACCTGTGTGATTCCATGGAAAGAAACGAGTCACCTGTCTTTCATGGAATCTTTACTTTTAATAATAGTGACATGAACTTTTGGAGTTAAAAAACAATAAGAAATGCTAGGTGTTGACCGTTTAAATATAAGTTGATCACTCTAACCTTGGACTTATTACAAAGAAAACTGTTATAGCACAGTCGACATTGACCAATCCTCTCTAGTACACGATTCAGGCACTAAAACACTTCTTATCACTCATATATAAGTGTCAAAATAAATTCAAGTCAAACAAGTGACTAACACAAAATAGAATATTTATCTGAGTTAAACATCAACATTTATAGAACTAATGCTTTTGTTTAAGGCTAATTTTAAAATAGTGCTGTCATGATTTGAGTTTATGTGAAACCCTGAGTGATATGGATGTTGAAATCATGATAAAGTTTATATCTCTAACAATTACACCAGGTACTTAAATCATGAAGATTACACTTCATTTTAAAGTGACAAGAGGCATTACAGTATAGGATTATTGATAAACAACAGTGTGCCATTTGAAATACTCGTAAATGATTATTTTTATACCTTATGACAGTCTGTGCTTGCAGTAAGGTTTAAAAGGACAAAAAATCATTTCCTACTTTCGAGATCAGAAGTAATATCGTGGACAAAAGGAATTTAACAAATCCCCATGATTTATCCATGATTTATCTTATGATTTGAACAAAGCAAATACGACATCAGCTGTATTGGCTTCTGGGCTATCCGGGGAGAAACAAATCAGAAATAATAGCATCTCTGTAGCAATTTATGCTCTGTGTTGAATGTTCTGACAATATGACTCAATATGTCAGTGTAAGTTAGAGAAGAGAGGAGAAATCGGAAACAAACATCAAATATGGCAGTCGCAGCAGACACCAAGTCTCTACCGAATCTGTTCTCTTTCACTACGTCCAAATTTCCTTATAGTAAGATTAGAATGGGATTTGATGTATTGTAATCAGTATTAGGGGTGCAGAATTGATGTTTGTCAATAAGAAATGACGACACAGGATGGAGGTGCTCACAAAACAATGGCTCTACCAGTATATCAGATTAGGGAAGGGGATCTGATCGGTTTGTGAAGTAGATTCACGTGATCTCATTTACTTCTTGACTTTGGATATCTAAAATAAATTCAGATTCACAAAAAAATAAAACAGTGTTGTTAAAATTAAAGGTAAAGTTCAGTAATATTTAAGTTGTATTGATGCAAATTACACTATAACGATATGTAACTTAAAAATTTGATATTTAAACATTGACATGTAACTTGATGGGTGTTTGTTTACATTTTCCTTCTGGTCTATATGAGCAAATCATGCTGGTATATGTCCACAGATTGAGTATTTGAAACATCCAATTTACACATTACCGTAAAGTGTATCAAATATTGTAATGTGCGAGCATTATTTTCTTTGTAGATAGAGTCTGATGAGGCCGAATACATGTTTTGTTTATGAAAAATTGTTGATATTTTCTCTTGGTTTCACAACTCTCGTTTTACTTCAAGATTGTCGCGACAATGTTCGGAAGAGTTCGGAATGATTCGGCATCTTTTGAGCCTATTTTTCACGTGTACACATTAAAATGATTTTTTACTCTTATAATTAAAGATACTCCCAGTGCTGCAACTTTATAAAAAGTGGTAAAATTAGAAAGCTTAAACCTCAGGCAGACGGAGAAAAATATGTATAACACTTAAACAGTTTTCACTATGACCAAAAGAGCGAAAGTTATAGACCATACAACTTTAACAAACAGGGTCAAAGTGACTTTTATACACAACACAAAGGGTAAGGGTCAGTTACACGGAAAAAGATGGAGTCAGAATGAAAGATATTGCCTTACCATTGTTTATTTTACCTGGAAGGTTGTTCAGATTATTGTAATGTATCGCTGGTGGAGCACCGTTTGTCAACACTGAGGTCGGTGTTGTGGTGACAGCGCTTGGTGTTGAGGACGTGTCTTGTGGCGGTTTACAGAGAATGCGACGACAGCAGCAGACAATTGATACGATACAAACTATAACCACCAGGAGACTGCCCACAGTGATGGTCACCGACGCGGTCACTCCAAGCGCCATAAACTGGTTAAGAAAACTTTCATCTGTAAAATAAAAAACATGGAAATCATTGTCAAATTGTCACTTCTATAAGTTTTAGTAACTGTAATGGTGTGTGGCATACTCTGTCCTGTTGGTTAACATTCTGTGTTTAGGAAAGTGAATAAACACTTTCATGGGGACTAATACATTCCTTTTGTTTTATTTAAATATATCAACTTCCACCAGATGTTTGCAAACACAAACTGCTGCTTCAAATCGTGTTTTAGGATTTTGTCAGGAAGGCTACTTCATCAGACAGTACACTGAAACTAAGCCATCAATGATGTTTGAACTCACGTAACTTGTGGGAAATAGGCAGGAAATGACGGTAGTGGAGATTGACTCTGAATCCTGAATGTAACTTGTGGGAAATAGGCAGGAAATGACGGTAGTGGAGATTGACTCTGAATCCTGTATGTAACTTGTGGGAAATAGGCAGGAAATGACGGTAGTGGAATTTGACTCTGAATCCTGTATGTAACTTGTGGGAAATAGGCAGGAAATGACGGTAGTGGAGATTGACTCTGAATCCTGTATGTCAAGTCAACCTTGTGTATCTGAATCTGCTCGGGCTGTTCAGATGATTAAAGTTAAATTAAACAAAATAGTGAATATCATCTCTGTACAACCCTGAAGTGAAGGTTTAGTGTGTAAAGTAACCCTGTCCTTTTTATACCAGTCTGAGGAAATAAAACATCCCACATATGGACTGAAGGTTTCTTTGACAAAAGTCCAATGTTTTCTTTAACAAATTACATAACAGTTACTGTTGTCAACACTTATGGAACATTAAAAAATAGTTAAAATAACAAAAGATAGGTTTGTTCTTATCAAGGTTTACCAGGATCTAAGATTGACTGTGTAAACCATACAAAAACAAATATTTAAAAGTCGTAACAGAAAAGCTTTCAATAATTATAAAAATCTTTATTGATGGAAACATATTTTGGCATGCAAATGCTAATTCAGAAAATACAGTGATTGTATTGACGGAATGATTCATGAGTTGAACATTCTATCCTTAATCTAATATGTCCGTTTACTTACATAGGCAAGTAGTTTTACTCGAGGGGGTCTTCTTTTTTTCATTGCAAGTGTCTTAAACACTGAACATTTGTTGGTTTCAGTACATTTTTGTTTATACAAGTAACCTTGATATTGAGGCCTGTTTATATAAGTGATCTTGACATTGAGGCCTGTTTATACAAGTGACCTTCACATTAAGGCCTGTTTATACAAGTGACCTTGACATTGAGGCCTGTTTATACAAGTTAGATTGACATTGAGGCCTGTTTATACAAGTTACCTTGATATTGAGGCCTGTTTATACAAGTGACCTTGACATTGAGGCCTGTTTATACAAGGTACCTTTATATGCAAATGCTAATAAAGAAAATAGAGTGATTGTATGACGGAATGATTCATGAGTTGAACATTCTATCCTTAATCCTCCATCTTTGGATCACAGAGTCTAATATGTCCGTTTACTTACATAGAGTAGTAGATATACTCGAGGGGGTCTTCTTTTTTCATTGCAAGTATCTTAAACACTGACCATTTGTTGGCTTCAGTACATTTTTGTTTATACAAATGACCTTGACATTGAGGCCTGTTTATACAAGTGACCTTGACATTGAGGCCTGTTTATACAAGTGACCTTGACATTGAGGCCTGTTTATACAAGTTACCTTGATATTGAGGCCTGTTTACACAAGTGACCTTGACATTGAAGCCTGTTTATACAAGTGACCTTGACATTGAGGCCTGTTTATACAAGTGACCTCGACATTGAGGCCTGTTTATACAAGTTACCTCGACATTGAGGCCTGTTTATACAAGTGATCTTGACATTGAGACCTGTTTATACAAGTGATCTTGACATTAAGGCATGTTTATACAAGTGAACTTGACATTGAGGCATGTTTATACAAGTGAACTTGACATTGAGGCCTGTTTATACAAGTGAACTTGACATTGAGGCCTGTTTATAAAAGTTACCTTGACATTGATGCCTGTTTATACAAGTGACCTTGACATTGAGGCCTGTATATACAAGTGACCTTGACATTGAGACCTGTTTATACAAGTGACCTTGATATTGAGACCTGTTTATACAAGTGACCTTGACATTGAGGCCTGTTTATACAAGTGACCTTGACATTGATGCCTGTTTATACAAGTGACCTTGACATTGAGACCTGTATATACAAGTGACCTTGACATTGAGGCCTGTTTATACAAGTGACCTTGACATTGAGACCTGTTTAAACAAGTGACCTTGACATTGAGGCCTGTTTATACAAGTGACCTTGACATTGAGGCCTATTTTTACAAGTTACCTTGACATTGAGGCCTGTTTTTACAAGTTACCATGACATTGAGAACTATCAGCCTTCACTATTAATGAAGAGAAATCCATTTAGGAGAGAACAATTAAGATAAAGTTAACATTTGTTTCAGATTTAGAAGTGAATCATCCAAGTATCCTGCCTTCCATTGTCAGATGAAATTAGTATCAATTGATTCTCTAATGCAGACGATACGTTTTCTCAGGAAAATTTCATAAAGACATCAAGTCCCAAATCTACAAAACTTTGTTTTCTTTCATGTAAAATGAAATGATAGTTCTTGAAAAATCCAAGTCAACAATAATATTAACAGCATGATTTCAAGAAAAACAAAATTAACAAACATGTTTATTTGGCATTTTAAGGTATCGATTAATACTGATGTGTTGAAGTTTAGATTGAACCTCAAACTCAAACCATAGAATTTCATCTATCTGCCGTAAACAAGTATCAAACAACTGATTCCTTGAATGACGTAAACAAAATACCCCAAACTCTTGGTATCATATAAATTTCCTAGTCTCCATTTGATTTATGTCAATCAATCAGCTAGATGACGAGGAATTCTTAGATGATTGATTCTTTAAAAATAAAGGACTTTAAAATGAACAGGACAACTACAGGACAGGACACTTTAGGACAAGCATTGGCAACACAACAGGTCGTCTGCCCTCGTTACTACCTCGTTACTACTCGTAGCTACCTTTAGTAATACGATTATCAGCCTTGTTTACCTAATAATCTAGCCACCTATCCTAAACAATGAAGTGTGAACACCAGACAGGACTGAGGAGATGTTTCCTGTTTGTCCTGTGTAATCCACCATTCCCTATCCTAAACAATGAAGTGTGAACACCAGACAGGACTGAGGAGATGTTTCCTGTTTGTCCTGTGTAATCCACCATTCCCTATCCTAAACAATGAAGTGTGAACACCAGACAGGACTGAGGAGATGTTTCCTAATTGTCCTGTGTAATCCACCATTCCCTATCCTAAACAATGAAGTGTGAACACCAGACAGGACTGAGGAGATGTTTCCTGTTTGTCCTGTGTAATACACCATTCCCTATCCTAAACAATGAAGGGTAAACACCAGACAGGACTGAGGAGTCCTGTACCAGAATAACAAGGTGGAACTCGTACAAAACCTATAGAAAGGTGGAGTCTGTCTGTACCAGAATAACAAGGTGGAATCATACAAAACCTATAGAAAGGTGGAGTTTGTCTGTACCAGAATAACAAGGTGGAACTCATACAAAACCTATAGAAAGCTGGAGTTTGTCTGTACCAGAATAACAAGGTGGAACTCATACAAAACCTATAGAAAGGTGGAGTCTGTCTGTACCAGAATAACAAGGTGGAACTCATACAAAACCTATAGAAAGGTATCCAGATAACAAGGTGGAACTCATACAAAAGCCTAGAGAAAGCTGGAGTTTCTGTACCAGTATATTAAAACAAGGTGGAACTCCATACAGAAACCTAGATAAGCTGGAGTCTGTCTGTACTCAGAATAACAAGGTGGAAACCTATACAAAATCTATAGAAAGCTGGAAGTTTGTTTGTACAGAATAACAATTTGTGAACTCATACAAAACCTGTCAAGAAAGCTAGGAGTTTTGTTGTAACCAGAATAACAAGTTGGAACTCATACCAAAACCTTAGAAAGCCGTGGAGTTTGTCTGTCGAATAAGGTGAAACTCAAACAACCTTAGAATGGTCGTGCCAGAAACCAAGGTGGAAACTCATACAAAACCTATAGAAAGGTGGAGTTTTCTGTTACCCAGAATACTAAGGTGCCAGAACTCATAACAAAACCTTTTAAAAGGCTGGCAGTTTGTCTGTTACAGAATAACAAAGGTGGAAACTCATACAAACCCGCGTTAGAAAGTGTAAGTTTGTCGTACCAAATAACAAGTGGAATCTCATACAAAACCTTAAGAAGGCGTCGAAGTTTGTCTTGTACCAGAATAACAAGGTGAAAACTCATATCAAAACCTTTTAAGAAAGCTGGAGTTTGTCGCTATGTACGACAAGAAATAACAAAGTGGACTCATACAAAACCTATAGAAAGCTGGAGTTTGTCTGTACCAGATATAACAAAGGTGGAACTCATACAAAAACCTATAGAAAGCTGGAGTTTGTCTGTACCAGAATAACAAGGTGGAACTCATACAAAACTAGATAAAGCTGGAGTTTCTGTAACCAGAATAACAAGGTGGAACTCATACAAAAACCTATAGAAAGCTGAGTTTTCTGTACCAGAATAACAAGGTGGAACTCATACAAAACCTAGATAGAAGCTGGAAGTTTGTCTGTACCAGAATAACAAGGTGGAACTCATACAAAACCATAAGAAAACTGGAGTTGTCTGTACCAGAATAAAAAAGGTGGAACTCATACAAAACCTATAAGAAGGCTGCTGAGTTTGTCTGTACCAGAATAACACAAGGTGGAACTCATACAAAACCTATAGAAAGGCTGGAGTTTGTCTGTACCAGAATAACAAGGTGGAACTCATACAAAACCTATAGAAAGCTGGAGTTTGTCTGTAACACAGAATAACAAGGTGAACTCATACAAAACCTATAGAAAGCTGGAGAGTTTGTCTGTACAGAAATAACAAGGTGGAACTTCATACAAAACCTATAGAAAGCTGGAAGTTTTGTCTGTACCAGAATAACAAGGTGGAACTCATACAAAACCTAATAGAAAGCTGGAGTTTGTCCTGTACAAGAATAACAAGGTGGAACTCATACAAAACCTATAGAAAGCTGGAGTTGTCTGTACCAGAATCACGGTGGAACTTACACCTATAGAAAGCTGGAGTTTGTCTGTACCAGAAATAACAAGGTGGAACTCATACAAAACCTATAGAAAAGCTGGATTTGTCCTGTACCAGAATAAAAGGTGGAACTCATACAAAACCTATAGAAAGCTGGAGTTTGTCATGTACCAGAATAACAACGGTGGACTCATTACAAAACCTATAGAAAGCTGGAGTTAGTCTGTACCAGAAATAACAAGGTGGAACTCATACAAAACCTTTAGAAAGCTGGAGTCTGTCTGTACCAGAATAACAAGTGGAACTATACAAAACCTAATAGAAAGCTTGAGTTTTGTCTGTACCAGAATAACAAGGTGGGACTCATACAAACCTAATAGAAAAGCTGGAGTTTGTCTTAACCAATAACAAGGTGGAACTCATACAAAACCTAGATAAAAGTGGAGTCTGCTGTACCAGAATAACAAGGTGGAACTCATAACAAAACCTAAGATAAAGCTGAGTGATGTCTTGTACCAAAAATTCACCTAGGTGAAAACTCATACAAAACCTATAGAAAAGCTGGAGTTGTCTGTACCAGAATAACAAGGATTCACCTTTTCAAATCTCATCTCAGAATCCGAATTTTTCCAACATTCCGCAAGAAAAAACCAAATTCTGTCAATATACCGAGTCCACAGGAAGATCCAAAATTAGGAATGGATAAAAAGTGTGGTTGCAAGGCCTCCCTCCCCCTCGACAAAAACTAAACAGGCATTAATAATGAAAGATGTGTCTATCTTTGATCTGAGAACGCCAAACAGCTGGTCCTACTACAGGTTTTTATCCTCTATACATCTCTGTCTGGCAGCTTGTTAACACGTAGTAATGGCGCCCTCCTCAGTTGTGGGTATCATTAGAGGCTTGTAATGTTTATTAAGGATTGATTAGCTCAACTAATCTCTGTAGTAAATACATGGGACAAATCAAAACTTCTCCTTAACTAGTGTTGTGACTGGTTCAGGTGGTATGGTCAAAAATAGTGTCATGGAGACAGATCATCTATCAACTACTCATTACATCAGACTAAAGCTTCAATTTCACCAATATCACTTCTGTAGAAATCCAGAAAAATGTCTTTATCACTATCACAACTACAACAAGAGGCCCAAGAGGCCCTAACGGTCATCTACTACATTGGCAATAGTAAAATTAATTTCATATGGTGTCACTTTGTCAGAGACCATGTCAGGATATTTTCAAATTTCTTCAACAAATTTTATTTCAAACAAAGAGGCCAAAGGGCCTTAACATGTAGGAAATTAATTAGATATAGTGTTCATGGTAGCCATCTTCGATTTGGATCAACCAGAGATGTAACAACCCTTTTGTCGGGACCATGTCAGGAATCATTTCATGCAAGTTTCAGCCAAATCGCAACCGGTGAGATTGCAGAAGAAGTTCAAATGTGTTTGCAAGATGGCGCTTTGGCGGCCATCTTGGATTTCGCATCGACCCGAGAAAAGAAGAATACAACACTTTGTCAGGACCATGTCAGGATCATTTCATACAAGTTTCAGCCAAATCCAACCGGGTAAACTTGAGAAGAAGTTCAAAAGTGTTTTAAAGATGGCGGCTTTGTGGCGGCCATCTTGGTTTTCGATCGACCGAAAAATAACAACACTAATGTCGGGACCATGTCAGGATCAAATTCATGCAAGTTTCAGCCAAATCGCACTGGTAGAACTTGAGAAGAAGTTCAAAATGTGTTTTAAAGAATGGCGGCGTGTGGCGGCCATCTTGGTTTTCGGATCGACCCGAAAAAATAAACAACAACTTTGTCGGGACCATTCCGGATCATTTCATGCAAGTTTCAGCAAATCGCACCTGGTAGAACTTGAGAAGAAGTTTAAAAATGTTTTTAAAAGATGGCGGCTGTGGCGGCCATCTTGGATTTTCAATCGACCCGAAAAATAACAACACTTTGTTGGCGACCATGTCAGGATCCATTTCATACAAGTTTCAGCCCAAATCGACCCGGTAGATACTTGAGAAGAAGTTCAAAAATGTGTTTTAAAGATGGCGGCTGTGGCGCCGCATCTTGGTTTTCGGATCGAACCGAAAAATAACAACACTTTGTCGGGACCATGTCGGATCATTTCATGCAACGTTTCAGCCAAATCGCACCGGTAAACTTGAGAAGAAGTTCAAAATGTGTTTTCAAGATGGCGGCTGTGGCGGCCATCTGGATTTCCAATCGACCCCGAAAAATAACAACACTTTTGTCGGACCATGTCAGGATCATTTCATAACGTTCCAGCCAAATCAACCCGGTTAGAACTGAGAAGAAGTTCAAAAATGTGTTTTAAAGATGGCGCTGTGGCGGCCATCTTGGTTCGGATCGACCCCGAAAAATAACACAACTTTGTCGGGACCATGTCAGGATCATTTCGAGCAGTGGTTCAGCCAAATCGCACCGGTTAGAACTTGAGAAGAAGTTAATGTTTTTTCAAGATGGCGCTTGGCTCCATCTTGGGATTTCGGATCAAACCCGAAAAATAACAACACGTTGTCGGGACCATGTCAGGATAATTTCATGCAAGTTTCAGCCAAATCGCCACTGGTAGAACTTGAGAAGAGTTCAAAATGTGAACAAAGTTAACGCACGGCGCACCGGCGGACGCGGATGGCGGACGAGACGGACGAAAACATGACGACTATAAGGTCAATTCCTGACCCTCGGATCAGATGACCTAAAAATACATGGTCACTAATATGGTTAGTCTAAAGACCTGTTTTCACCATGGTAACACTTTTTCATCACCTTGTGTAATGTTTGCATGTATTTTTCATTTCAAAACTAACCAGTTGAATGTGCTAGTTTAAGTCAAGAGGCTCACTTTAAATTGGCCTGTATTTACTTGACTATAGTTGTGATAGTAGTGTATGTTTTCATACATTTGCCAAATCTGATCTTGAACAGATAGCAAATTTTTAACCAATAAGAAACCTCAATATTATTGGCTCCTTTGGCACAATATAAATAAAAGATATGAGGTGTCATTAATTATAGGCATCAATAGGTTACACAACAACCCATCTGATAATGTAGCTAATGAAACAAGAGGCCAATGGCCTCGTAGCAGAATGGTTCAGTTAATTAATGTTCATGATTTGGTTTTGACTATATTCTCGATTATCACCTCATATGCACTGTTCTAAACTAATAAATAATTAGAACAATACAAATGACCACTGGTATTTAAATTGTTTTCAATGTTGGTATTAAAACAATCATAAAATTCTTTCAAGACAGATGTCATTCATCAAATGTTAAGTTAAATAATAAGATCAACAGTTTTATAAAAATATTGATTGTGCAGAAAAGATTTTTTCTGACAGCAAGGATTTTAGTGTGAGCTTAATGCAGAAGCCAGCATCTTCTTAGTAAGAATATTGTTGGGACCAATTCAAATAGCATAATTAACTTCAATATTAGAAAAATTAATAAAATTCAAAATTTTAACAAAGCTTTGTATTCAAATTTATCAGAATATTGTTATATGATAAAAAAATAATTGGGAAATAATTTTCACTGTATGATTGCTTATCGATATCACACATGTACAACTATGTATAATCAAAGTGTTAAGTTGACTAGACTTTTAAAAGATACCTGCTGGAGGAGGGCTTAATTCATTATAGTGACCAAAAAAAATCAAACAAAATGGTTTCACTGTCCTGGCTTAATAAGA
>SAYR01004905.1:346326-359913 GCA_004382745.1 Argopecten irradians irradians
GGTAAACTGAATTTGCTTCAATACGTTGAAATTTATTACTTATCTTTTATCTCATTTTCTTCAACACAATATAAATTTCACAATTAAGATAAAAATGCACAAGTTGTATTGGCTGGGTCTCGGCACAATGGAATGTGTACTACGGGTCAACAAATTGACATTGGCAGCTACAGTCGAGCCTTTCCCAGGGCCTTGATAACAAAATACATTAATTAAATCTCAACCATTGTTTCCCCCTTAACAGTAAATGGTATATGTAACACATTTACACACACATATAGGCCTATAAACAGCATCTAGATGAAACTAGGGCACCTGACTTGTGACACTGTCCAGGGAATATAGATTATCCAACACAGGTAATTATGATGTCATGACACTTTGAGTAACATGTTAAAGAATAGAAAAATAATGAATATTTCTTAATTGCCTTAATCTTTTCTTAAACTATATTTCTTTTGTATGAAGTGGTTCCGTCGGCCATATAATTTCCCATAATGCATTGTGTTTCTCATTTAAATATTACTATAGACAAAGAAGGAATGAAATATATTTTAATTCCTCAAAAATACAGTTTATATCTGTTTGTCGCCAAGTTTTATCAGTTCTGTCCCTATCTATAACTACATGTCTGTGCCAAATTTCATTGCTGTTAATGGTGTATAACTTGAGATATCCTGTTCACAAGGTGATTTTCAAAACTAGGGGGTATGCTATAAGCTACGATGGAGCTACGCTCCATCGTGCTAAAAATGAGACCGTTTGTTTGAAGACTTTTTACTGTACCACATTCTAAATCCTTCATTCTAAATCCATAAACACAGAGAACGGTGTATTTCCTATGAAGTATAGTTATTGAATGAACTCATTGATAACAAGAGGCCCATGGGCCTTAACGGTCATCTGACTCATGGCACAAAACAACAAAGTCACAGTATAAAGTATTGGTTAACGATTAATATAAACAATACAAGGAACTCCTTAGTTGAATATGTAAGTTTCTGAAAAAGGTAAATGTCATTTGTTGAACAAACTTGGTAGCCCTTCATCCAAATATGGTCAAAACCCATTCAAGGATTAATATAAGGAGGAGTCAGATTTTAAAGCCAAATTTCAGCAAAGCTCCCATTTTGGACCTCGGTCATACTATCCCCATGGGTCTTACCTCGGTCCTTTATAAAATATGATTGTCCATACCTAAAGTTCCCCCTTCTGAATCAATTAAAACCACTATAGACCAATTTTCATTGAGATCGGAGACTGAAACCTTAAAACAGGAAGTGGGCCAGCGGCCATCTTGGAATACCAAATTCTTTATGAAAATGTTTGCATGTTGTTTGGCATCAATTAAAACCCCTACAGACCAATTTTCATTGAGATCGGAGACTGAAACCTTAAAACAGGAAGCGGGCCAACAGCCATCTTGGAATACCAAAATCTTAACGAAAATGTTTGCATGTTATTCGGCATCAATTAAAACCCCTATAGACCAATTTTCATTGAGATCGGAGACTGAAACCTTAAAACAGGAAGTGGGCCAGCGGCCATCTTGGAATACCAAAATCTTTACAAAAATGTTTGCATGTTGTTCGGCATCAATCAAAACCCCTATAGACCAACTTTCATTGAGATCGGAGACTGAAACCTTAAAATAGAAAGTGGGCAAGTTAAAATTAAGAAAATTTGCCCTTTTGGGGCCCCACCCCTCAGTTCCTAGGGACCAGACCAGACTCATTTATATAAAATATAATTGTGTTTCCCTAATGATGTTTCACACCAAATATGGATAAAATTCATCCAAGGATGGAGGAGGAGTAGGATTTTAAAGCTAAAATTAAGAAAATTTCCCCATTTGGGGCCCCACCCCTCAGCCCCTAGGGGTCAGACCAGGCTCATTTATAATATGATTGTCCTTCCCCAATGATGTTTCACACCAAATATGGATGAAATCCATCCAAGGATGAAGGAGGAGAGGTAGGTTTTAAAGCTAAAATTAAGAAAATTTGCTTTTTTGGGGCCCACCCCTCAGCCCCTAGGGGTCGGACCAGGCTCATTTATACAAATTATGATTGTCCGTCCCAAATGATGTTTCACACCAAATATGGATGAAATCCATCCAAGCATGAAGGAGGAGTAGGTTTTTAAAGCCAAAATTAAGAAAATTTGCCCTTTTGGGGCCCCACCCCTCAGCCCCTAGTGGTCGGACCAAGCTCATTTATGTAAAATATGATTGTCCTTCCCCAATAATGTTTCACACCAAATATGGATGAAATCCATCCAAGGATGAAGGAGGAGTAGGATTTTAAAGCTTAAAATAAGAAAATTCGCCCTTTTGGGGCCCCACCCCTCAGCCCCTAGGGGTCGGACCAAGCTCATTTATATAAAATATGATTGTCCTTCCCCAATAATGTTTCACACCAAATATGGATGACATCCGCTTAGCGGTTAAGGAGGAGTAGCGTTTTAAAGGAAAAAGTTTACGCACGACGGACAGCGCACGGCGGACGACGACGGACAAATCACGATGACTAGACTATAGGTCATCGTGACCCTTCTGGTCAGATGACCTAAAAAGACACTAGTTAATGTACCAGGTATGTAGAATCTGCATAAGACCTGAAATTGTCTCAATACAGTTGAGAGCTATGGATCCGATGACTGATAGAGATATATAAGGTTCTACATCTACATGTACTATAGTAAAATACTATGTGGCTTACATACAAAATACTTATACAAACTAGTGTGCCTTACATACAAAATACTTATACAAACTAGTAAGCCTTATATATAAAATACTTATACAAACTAGTGTGCCTTATATATAATACCCTAGCTATAAGATTATAGATGTTTGATTGTCATATAAGCACGTTCATCTTATACTGAATGGACACATTAACACTTGGGTCAGACAGCTTGCTCAGATGTAGAGCAGTACTTATCAACCAGTCATAGCACAGCTATCGCAACCAAATCAAATCACAAAATTCTTGTTAAACAGAAATCTGGTCTTCATCAGAATAAGGATTTAATATCCGCTATCAATTAAAACATTTTAGAGATGCAGACAACTGCCTGTTCCTTGCCAAAGCTTTTAATTTCCTCTGCACTATATAGAGCTGTAACAGATCAATATATCTGTCCCTGATCAAACTGTTCCCTATCTTCATCCTAACATTTCCTGTTACTGTAGACTTTGTATGTAGACCTGTTAAGTTTCTAATGAAGGATACAAATTAAGTGTGGTGAATTGATAATGTAGGCCTAACATTTGACCTCTGAACTTGAATTTTTTTGAAGTTCATAATATGCAGACCGAAATATGGATATGAAATAGTTTCTCTGTTCTAATTATTTTGTAAATTGATAAGTGTATTACCTTGTGAAATATTTCTAGGAAAGGTCTAAATTTGTTCCCATTTCATCACCCTGGATATTTGGCACTTATTGGTCCAAACCCAGTAGTTTTAGAGCCAAGATGGAGTTTTATCCTGTTATGTAGGATTTCTCTATAGATTGTAAGGTATGTGTGATGTAAATCCTAAATAGGTCAATAATTCCAGTATGAAATATGATTCAGAATCCCATTTATTTACAGTCTATAACCGGTGTGGATAAAAACGGTGCAGTTTTATTTGTTACAATGTTACATAAGTATTGTATATAAATTCCAACAGACTTTATACATTTATTGGAGTGGCAGTAATGTGCCTTGATTTGACATAAACACTCACAAGGTAAGATAAAACACCCATATAGCAATATCTGTCAGGGCTTTCTCAAGCGTCAGACAGATAAATGTCATAGTACATTGTGTGTTTTAATGACATCCTGTAGAATTGGACCTGCCGCCAGGGTACCACAAGTCTTAGTATTCTGCGCTGACAGGCGTAAATGTGGCCGCGTGATGCAGCCAGACTACACACAGCTCCCATAAGATGGGAATATTTCTACAAATGTCACTTTGTCACATCGTTTCAGACGAAATCTCCTGGCCAAAATTAACACCCCTAGGAAAATATACAAGTTGTGTTTGATGTAAGGACACCAGTCTAACGTTAGAAGGTTTAATTTTTCCCTGGTAATACAGCTTAAGACCTCGTATACTGTCTCATCATGAAAATCTGTTCAAATCTCTGGACTTTACCGTGACCAGATATGTATAGGGAGAAGGTTGGTAATGGTATACATTCTAGGTTCTATTATCCACTACCAGATTCCATTTAGTAGAACAGTAAGACATTTTAGTGAAGGATTAACCTAGAGTCCGTGTACCTACTTTGTATCAGTAAATTAACATAACTGAATCCTTTCATTTGTATCAGTGAGTTAACATAACTGAATCCTTGGATTTTTCAAATGATACATATGTCAGGCCTCGAGTAAAAAGAAAAATTAAAAAAAAGTGATGACCTTTCTCGCGTGATTGCGTGGCTAAAGTCTTCATTATAAACAGGGGAGTAAAAGAAAGCCAAGAAAATCCTCACATTTTTCGATTAAATTTAATTCTGTCATTAACTATTCTATTGAACTGAAGATTTGTCTGAAAATGTTATAGAAAGTTGATAGGATTCACCACTGACAGAATAGAAAATGACTGAAATCTTAGACTGGGAAATAAATCTGTGTTCCATACAAAACAATATGCAAAATCATGCAACAATTCACATGAAAAACATGAATTTTCTAATCATTAGAAGAGTCTCATTTATTTTCTCTGCCAACTGAGTGACAGTTACAATCCTATGTCCAATTTATTTTCGGTTCTTCCTGCAGATTGAGCAGTCAAAGAGTTTGATCACTGCTTGGCCATGACTTTTCATCAGTCCTAAAGGTAGAAGTGGATATACTCCACAGGTCAAGGTCATGTACATGTTTGTGTTTTCCCTCATCAATAACTTGTAGGGTGACAAAGTTAGCCGCAGGCCTAAAGTTGTTCCAAATAAGGTAATGTTGTGACCATTTCTACAGACCTGACTGGTCTGAAACCATCATTTAGGATGTGGTATTATGTTAGAAATACCTGCTTCTAACCAGAATGTGTGACCTGAAGCTAGAGTGAACATGGCAGTCTGTTGTCACTACAGTTGACCTGGTCTTACCATTACAATATTCATTAAATTAGGATATACTGAGGTTAATACTATAATTTTTTATCAACTGGGCCAAAGTAAGCCCAGAGAACATAAATATGCTTTTATAATGTGGATCAAGAAGTCCTGGTGGTAGAACGCCAGCTACATGTAAACCACTCAACCGGTCAGCCATGGTCTTTGGGTGGTGTTGATGCCAGAAAACAATTGGTCTAAGGAATTGGTTTTCAGAGAACAAGAAAGCCAACAGATGTTTAAATAGGTCTCATTTCTAGAATTCATTTGTGTCCATCTAGAAGGACAAAAGCGATTTGCATGACCAAAGGAATTGCCATGGAGCTTCATTTGTTATATATTGACATTTAAAGACAGCTATACCCAAATCCATTTGGTTTTGTCTGTTTGGAGATAATCGGCTGGCATGACTTAAGATATCTTTCAGGTTTTGTTTGGTGAAATATTTAGGGAGCATGGTTGGACCAATTCAGAAATACACTCAGCATCAACTAAGGACATAGATCTATACAATTTGGACAATACACTTCGGCTATGACTGAAGTCATCACCATGGTTACACTCAATACGTAATGGGATGTAGGTTATGATAATGTTAAGGTCAAACCAAACATCAAGGTCATACACAAACACAGAATAGTTACAGGTTAGTGTGATAGGAACTACAATATTTGATTTATCTGAGCTCTCCTTCTTCTCTGGCTGCTGATACAAGGGTGAATGTCAATATATATATAGAGAAGCTGAAACAGTGTCTAGGGATACAAGGGTAAATGTCAATATATATATAGAGAGAGAAGCTGAAACAGTGTCTAGTGATACAATGGTGAATGTCAATAAATATATAGAGAAGCTGAAACAGTGTCTAGGGATATAAGGGTAAATGTCAATATATATATATATATATATATAGAGAGAGAGAGAGAGAAGCTGAAACAGTGTCTATGGATACAAGGGTGAATGTCAATATATATGTAGAGAAGCTGAAACAGTGTCTAGGGATACAAGGGTGAATGTCAATATATAGATATATATATATAGAGATAGAGAGAAGCTGAAACAGTGTCTATGGATACAAGGGTGAATGTCAATATATATATAGAGAGAAACTGAAACAGTGTCTTGGGATACAAGGGTGAATGTCAATATATATATAGAGAAGCTGAAACAGTGTCTAGGGATATAAGGGCGAATGTCAATATATATATACAGAGAGTAGCTGAAAGTGTCTAGGGATACAAGGGTGAATGTCAATATATATATATATAGAGAAGCTGAAACAGTGTCTAGGGATATAAGGGTAAATGTCAATATATATATACAGAGAGTAGCTGAAAGTGTCTAGGGATACAAGGGTGAATGTCAATATATATATACAGAGAAAAACTGAAACAGTGTCTAGGGTTACAAGGGTGAATGACAATATATATATATAGAGAGAAGCTGAAACAGTGTCTATGGATACAAGGGTGAATGTCAATATATATATAGAGAAGCTGAAACAGTGTCTATGGATACAAGGGTGAATGTCAATATATATATATATATAGAGAAACTGAAACAGTGTCTTGGGATACAAGGGTGAATGTCAATATATATATAGAGAAGCTGAAACAGTGTCTAGGGATATAAGGGTGAATGTCAATATATATATACAGAGAGTAGCTGACAGTGTCTAGGGATACAAGGGTGAATGTCAATATATATATATATAGAGAAGCTGAAACAGTGTCCAGTGATACAAGGGTGAATGTCAATATACATATAGAGAATCTGAAACAGTATCTAGGGATACAAGGGTGAATGTCAATATGTATATAGAGAAGCTGAAACAGTATCTAGGGATACAAGGGTGAATGTCAATATATATATATATAGAGAAGCTGAAACAGTGTCTAGGGATACAAGGGTGAATGTCAATATATATATATAGAGAAGCTGAAACAGTGTCTAGGGATACAAGGGTGAATGTCAATATATATATATAGAGAAGCTGCAACAGTGTCTAGGGATACCAGGGTGAATGTCAATATATATATATAGAGAGAAGCTGAAGCAGTGTCTAGGGATACAAGGGTGAATGTCAATATATATATAGAGAAGCTGAAACAGTGTCTAGGGATACAAGGGTGAATGTCAATACATATATATAGAGAAACTGAAACAGTGTCTAGGGATACAAGGGTGAATGTCAATATATCTATAGAGAAGCTTAAACAGTATCTAGGGATACAAGGGTGAATGTCAATATATATATATATAGAGAAACTGAAACAGTGTCAAGGGATACAAGGGTGAATGTCAATATATATATAGAGAAGCTGAAACAGTGTCTAGGGATACAAGGGTGAATGTCAATATATATATATAGAGAAGCTGAAACAGTGTCTAGGGATACAAGGGTGAATGTCAATATATATATAGAGAAGCTGAAACAGTATCTAGGGATACAAGGGTGAATGTCAATATGTATATATAGAGAGAAGCTGAAACAGTATCTAGGGATACAAGCGTGAATGTCAATATGTATATAGAGAAGCTGAAACAGTGTCTAGGGATACAAGGGTGAATGTCAATATATATATAGAGAGAAGCTGAAACAGTGTCTAGTGATACAAGGGTGAATGTCAATATATATATATAGAGAGAGAAGCTGAAACAGTGTCTAGTGATACAAGGGTGAATGTCAATATATATAGAGAGAGAGAAGCTGAAACAGTGTCTAGGGATACAAGGGTGAATGTCAATATATAAAGAGAAGCTGAAACAGTGTCTAGGGATATAAGGGTGAATGTCAATATATATGTAGAGAAGCTGAAACAGTGTCTAGGGATATAAGGGTGAATGTCAATATATATATAGAGAAGCTGAAACAGTATCTAGGGATACAAGGGTGAATGTCAATATGTATATAGAGAAGCTAAAACAGTGTCTAGGGATACAAGGGTGAATGTCAATATATAAAGAGAAGCTGAAACAGTGTCTAGGGATATAAGGGTGAATGTCAATATATATATATAGAGAAGCTGAAACAGTATCTAGAGGTTTCCTAACGATCCTTAGGTACAACACCATTTCCTAATTTATACAAACTTTACATGATCTAATTACCACAACATACAGTTATTGGTGTTTTCTCTTTTTTCAGATTTGATAGCGGTTAGATTATATCTGATTCCATCTTCACGATTCTAGCATCCAAGTCAGAAGTATACAGATACATTAATTTTACACATCCGAGTCAGAAGTATACAGATAAATTATCTTTATATATTCCAGTCAGAAGTATACAGATACATTATCTTTCTATATCCAAGTCAGAAATATACAGATACATTATCTTTATATATCCCAGTCAGAAGTATACAGATACATTATCTTTATATATCCAAGTCAGAAGTAAACAGATACATTATCTTTATATATCCCAGGCAAAAGTATAAAGATACATTATCTTTACATATCCAAGTCAGAAGTATACAGATACACTATCTTTATAGATCTCAGTCAGAAGTATACAGATACATTATCTTTATATATCCCAGTCAGAAATATACAGATACATTATCTTTATATATCCAAGTCAGAAGTATACAGATACATTATCTTTATATATCCAAGTCAGAATTATACAAATACATTATCTTTATATATCCAAGTCAGAAATATACAGATTCATTATCTTTATATATCCAAGTCAGAATTATACAAATACATTATCTTTATATATCCAAGTCAGAAGTATAAAGATACATTATCTTTATATATCCAAGTCAGAATTATACAAATACATTATCTTTATATATCCATGTCAGAATTATACAAATACATTATCTTTATATATCCAAGTCAGAATTATACAAATACATTATCTTTATATATCCAAGTCAGAAGTATACAGATACATTATCTTTACATAGCCAAGTCAGAATTATACAAATACATTATCTTTATATATCCATGTCAGAATTATACAAATACATTATCTTTATATATCCAAGTCAGAAGTATACAGATACATTATCTTTATATATCCCAGTCAGAAGTATACAGATACATTATCTTTACATAGCCAAGTCAGAAATATACAGATACATTATCTTTATATATCCAAGTCAGGAATATACAGATGCATTATCTTTATATATCCAAGTCAGAAGTATACAGATACATTATCTTTATATATCCCAGTCAGAAATATACTGATACATTATCTTTATATATCCCAGTCAGAAGTATATAGATACATTATCTTTATATATCCATGTCAGAAATATACAGATTCATTATCTTTATATATCCATGTCAGAAATATACAGATACATTATCTTTATATATCCCAGTCAGAAATATACAGATGCATTATCTTTATATATCCCAGTCAGAAATATACAGATACATTATCTTTATATATCCTTATTTGCTCAATAGTCATGCAATTTTGTAACATGATGGCAAATTCAGTACAACCTAAATCAGGGCCAGTTACACATTCAGTACAACCTAAATCAGGACCAGTAACAAATTCAGTACAACCTAAATCAGGTTACTGGCCCTGATCTAGGTTGAAGTGAATGTGTAACTGGCCCTGATTTAGGTAGTACTAAATGTGTTACTGGCCTGATTTAGGTAGTACTGAATGTGTAACTGGCCCTGATTTAGGTAGTACTAAATGTGTTACTGGCCCTGATTTAGGTAGTACTGAATGTGTTACTGGCCCTGATTTAGGTTGGACTGAATGTGTTACTGGCCCTGATTTAGGTTGTACTGAATGTGTAACTGGCCCTGATTTAGGTTGTACTGAATGTGTTACTGGCCCTGATTTAGGTTGTACTGAATGTGTTACTGGTCCTGATTAAGGTAGTACTGAATGTGCTACTGGCCCTGATTTAGGTTGGACTGAATGTGTTACTGGCCCTGATTTAGGTAGTACTGAATGTGTTACTGGCCCTGATTAAGGTTGTACTGAATGTGTTACTGGCCCTGATTAAGGTAGTACTGAATGTGTTACTGGCCCTGATTTAGGTAGTAATGAATGTGTTACTGGTTCTGATTTAGGTTGTACTGAATGTGTTACTGGCCCTGATTTAGGTAGTACAACCTAAATCAGGGCCAGTACCATATTCAGTACTACCTAAATTAATGCCAGTAGTCTGTAATAATGTATTTAGTATAATGTTAGTGAGAACGCCCTCTAATCCCCAGATATTATGTTATGTAGTATGTTGTGGTAATGATGTACATTATCACGTTGTATATCGTGCCAAACTAATTTAGACTGATGGATGTTC
This sequence comes from Argopecten irradians irradians, assembly GCA_004382745.1. NCBI lineage: Eukaryota > Metazoa > Mollusca > Bivalvia > Pectinida > Pectinidae > Argopecten > Argopecten irradians. Next base: position 356,729 of record SAYR01004905.1, read on the forward strand.
TGGCTTCACTAAGCCAGGCAGAAAATGGCTGTCCATGATAAAAAGCATTATTCCAGCAAATTTCATTAGGAACTTTCACTTAACCTATCAGCATGTTATCATGAAATCTACTTTAATTATTTTCTTACCTCATCATACATAATTTGCAGGAATTTTCTGGTAATGAAAAAGAACATAATATTTTATCCCAGAGGATAAACTGGCGACACAAAGAATATAGATTGATGGAGGATGATTTTCTTATGCAAGTATAAAAACTGGTGTTTAGAAAATACGAAGATTTCTCTTGAAAAGTGTTGGGATGACCATTCAGTCAGTAATAGTTCTACAACCCATGTAAAGGGAATATCAGCACAATATTCCAGAATACCAGGTATATATGTCACCAATGCTAACATGGTAAAGACCACAACGACCTAGTTTAACAATGTACTGTACAATGTATGTAAGTAAGTACATCAGGTCAAAGCCACACCGACCTAGTTTAACAATGTACTGTACAATGTATATAAGGTCAAGACCACAACGACCTAGTTTAACAATGTACTGTACAATGTATATTAGGTCAAGACCACAACAACCTAGTTTAACAATGAACTGTACAATGTATATAAGTAATTACATCAGGTCAAAGCCACAACGACCTAGTTTAACAATGTACTGTACAATGTATATAAGGTCAAGACCACAACGACCTAGTTTAACAATGTACTGTACAATGTATATAAGTAATTACATCAGGTCAAAGCCATAACGACCTAGTCAATGTACTGTTCAATGTATATAAGTAAGTACATCAGGTCAAAGCCACAACAACCTAGTTTAACAATGTACTGTACAATGTATATAAGGTCAAGACCACCATGACTTAGTTTAACAGTAAACTTTGAATTGTTTATGAGTAAGTCCAAAAGGTCAAGGCCACAATAGTTTAGCAGTACTTTGTATTCTCTATAAGTAAGTTGCCTATAAAGAGCCACTGTGTCTATGTAACATCAGGATCCAAAGCCACCTCTAACACCAAACCAACAGGACACCATCAATCTTGTTAATTTTAGATTTTATAAAACAGCATGATATTTTTTTATATCATAATTCAATAAGCTACAGCAATTCACAATTTCTTTCATGCATGTTCTCCATGATTTGGAAAGCTAATGAGACACATATTATGAATTAACTGAGAGTCTAGTTTATGTTGGCTAATTACAAATGTTTTAGCAAACATTTTTAAATTCTGCTTGATTAGATTTTAGATACAGATGACACACTTTCTCATAGGAAATATTGTAATAAGAGAGTACCATGCCATCAGTGACAAAGTTCAGACACAGAATATACTTTTTAATCTCTGACAATGAGAACTGAAAGGTCCTACCATCTACAGACATTAGGATGGTCAGTGTTTTGTTGTTTTTCTGGAGAATATTTCAGTATCAGCAGAATGATATAATATCTAATGGCAGTTTGTTTTACAATCCCATCAACATTGAACTTATACTGCTCTCACAATGACCACAGAAAGCGGATATTAATCTGTACCAAACTCCCTTATGTCTACAGAGAGTCCCAGTGTGTACAGAGAGTCCCAGTGTGTACAGAAAGTTCCAGTGTGTACAGAGAGTTCCAGTGTGTACAGAGAGTTCCAGTGTGTACAGAGAGTTCCAATGTGGCCAGCGAGTTCCAGTGTCTACATACAGAGAGTTCCAGTGTGTACAGAGAGTTCCAGTATCCACATACAGAGAGTTCCAGTCTGTACAGAGAGTCCCAGTGTGTACAGAGAGTTCCAGTGTGTACAGAGAGTTCCAGTGTCTACATACAGAGAGTTCCAGTGTGTACAGAGAGTCCCAGTGTGTATAGAGAGTTCCAGTGTCTACATACAGAGAGTTCCAGTGTGTACAGAGAGTTCCAGTATCCACATACAGAGAGTTCCAGTGTGTACAGAGAGTTCCAGTGTCTACATACAGAGAGTTCCAGTGTGTACAGAGAGTTCCATTGTCTACATAGAGACTTCCAGTGTCTACATACAGAGAGTTCCAGTGTGTACAGAGAGTTCAAGTGTGTACAGAGAGTTCCAGTATCTATATACAGAGAGTTCCAGTGTGTACAGAGAGCTCCAGTATCTACATACAGAGAGTTCCAGTGTGTAAAGAGAGCTCCAGTATCTACATACAAAGAGTTGCAGTGTGTACAGAGAGTTCCAGTATCTACATACAGAGGAGAGTTCCAGTGTGTACAGAGAGTTACAGTGTGTACAGAGAGTTCCAGTGTGTACAGAGATCTCCAGTGTCCACAGAGAGCTCCAGCCAGTGTGTACAGAGAGTTCCAGTGTGTACAGAGAGTTTCAGTATCTACATACAGAGAGTTCCAGTATCTACATACAGAGAGTTCCAGTGTGTTCAGAGAGTTCCAGTATCTACTGAGAGTTCCAGTATCTACATACAGAGAGTCCAGTGTGTACAGAGAGTTCCAGTGTGTACAGAGAGTTCCAGTGTGTACAAGGAGTTCCAGTGTGTACAGAGAGTTCCAGTATCTACATACAGAGAGTCCCAGTGTATACAAGGAGTTCCAGTGTGTACAGAGAGTTCCAGTGTGTACAAGGAGTTCCAGTGTGTACAGAGAGTTCCAGTGTGTACAGAGAGTTCCAGGTGTACAGAGAGTTCCAGTGTGTACAGAGAAATCCAGTATCTACATACAGAGAGTCCCAGTGTGTACAGATAGTTCCAGTGTGTACAGAGAGTTCAAGTGTCTACAGAGAGCTCCAGTGTTTACAGAGAGCTCAAGTGTCCACAGAAAGCTCGAGTCAGTGTGTACATACAGAGAGCTCCAGTGTCTACTGAGAGTTCCAGTGTGTACAGAGAGTTTCAGTGTGTACAGAGACTTCCAGTGTTTACAGAGAGTCCCAGTGTGTACAGAGAGTTCCAGTGTGTAGAGAGTTCCAGTGTGTACATACAGAGAGTTCCAGTGTGTACAGAGAGTTCCAGTGTGGCCAGTGAGTTCCAGTTTCTACGTACAGAGAGTTCCAGTGTGCACAGAGAGTTCCAGTGTGTACAGAGAGTTCCAGTGTGTACAGAGACTTCCAGTGTGTACAGAGAGTTTCAGTGTGTACAGAGACTTCCAGTGTGTACAGAGAGTTCCAGTGTGTACAGAGATTTCCAGAGTGTAGAGAGTTCCAGTGTGTACAG
>SAYR01004905.1:360014-378294 GCA_004382745.1 Argopecten irradians irradians
TGTACAGAGAGTTCCAGTATCTACATACAGAGAGTTCCAGGTGTACAGAGAGTTCCAGTGTGGCCAGTGAGTTCCAGTGTCTACATTCAGAGAATTCCAGTGTGTACAGAGAGTTCCAGTATCTACATACAGAGAGTTCCAGGTGTAAAGAGAGTTTCAGTGTGTACAGAGACTTCCAGTGTGTACAGAGAGTTTCAGTGTGTACAGAGACTTCCAGTGTGTACAGAGACTTCCAGTGTGTACAGAGATTTCCAGTGTGTAGAGAGTTCCAGTGTGTACAGAGAGTTCCAGTGTGTACATACAGAGAGTTTGAGTGTGTACAGAGAGTTCCAGTATCTACATACAGAGAATTCAAGTGTGTACAGAGATTTTCTTTGTGTACAGAGAGTTCCAGTGTGTACTGAGAGTTCCAGTGTGTACAGAGAGTTCCAGTATCTACATACAGAGAGTTCCAGTGTGTACAGAGAGTTCCAGTGTGGCCAGTGAGTTCCAGTGTGTACATACAGAGAGTTCCAGATGTACAGAGAGTTCCAGTGTGTACAGAGAGTTCCAGTATCTACATACAGAGAATTCCAGTGTGTACAGAGAGTTCCAGTGTGTAGAGAGTTCCAGAGTGTACAGAGAGATCCAGTGTGTACATACAGAGAGTTTCAGTGTGTACAGAGACTTCCAGTGTGTACAGAGAGTCCCAGTGTGTACAGAGAGTTCCAGTGTGTAGAGAGTTCCAGTGTGTACAGAGAGTTCCAGTGTGTACATACAGATAGTTCCAGTGTGTACAGAGAGTTCCAGTGTGGCCAGTGAGTTCCAGTTTCTACATACAGAGGGTTCCAGTGTGTACAGAGAGTTCCAGTGTGGCCAGTGAGTTCCAGTGTGTACAGAGAATTCCAGTATCTACATACAGAGAGTTCCAGTGTGTACAGAGAGTTTCACTGTGTACAGAGAGTTCCAGTGTGTACAGAGAATTCCAGTATCTACATACAGAGAGTTCCAGTGTGTACAGAGAGTTTCACTGTGTACAGAGAGTTCCAGTGTGTACAGAGAGTTCTAGTGTGTACAGAGAGTTCCAGTATCTACAGATACAGAGAGTTCCAGTGTGTACAGAGAGTTCCAGTGTGTACAGAGAGTTCTAGTGTGTACAGAGAGTTCCAGTATCTACATACAGAGAGTTCCAGTGTGTACAGAGAGTTCTAGTGTGTACAGAGGGTTCCAGTATCTACAGATACAGAGAGTTCCAGTGTGTACAGAGAGTTCCAGTGTGTACAGAGAGTTCCAGTGTGTACATACAGAGAGTTCCAGTGTGTACAGAGAGTTCCAGTATCTACATACAGAGAGTCCCAATGTGTACATACCGAGAGTTCCGGTGTGTACAGAGAGTTCCAGTATCTACATACAGAGAGTCCCAGTGTGTACAAGGAGTTCCAGTGTGTACAGAGAGTTCCAGTGTCTACAGAGAGATCCAGTGTCCACAGAGAGCTCCAGCCAGTGTCTTCAGAGAGTTCCAGTGTCTACAGAGAGCTCCAGTGTCTACAGAGAGTTCCAGTGTCTACAGAGAGCTCCAGTGTCTACAGAGAGTTCCAGTGTGTACAGAGAGCTCCAGTGTCTACAGAGAGTTCCAGTGTGTACAGAGAGTTCCAGTGTATACAGAGAGTTCCAGTGTGTACAGAGAGTTCCAGTGTATACAGAGAGTTTCAGTGTGTACAGAGAGTTCCAGTGTCTACAGAGAGATCCAGTGTCCACGGAGAGCTCCAGCCAGTGTCTTCAGAGAGTTCCAGTGTCTACAGAGAGCTCCAGTGTCTACAGAGAGATCCAGTGTCTACAGAGAGCTCCAGTGTTTACAAAGAGTTCCAGTATCTACAGAGAGCTCCAGTGTCTACAGAGAGTTCCAGTGTGTACAGAGAGTTCTAGTGTCTACAGAGAGATTCAGTGTCCACAGAGAGCTCCAGCCAGTGTCTACAGAGAGTTCCAGTGTCTACAGAGTTCTAGTGTGTACAGAGAGCTCCAGTATCTACAGAGAGCTCAAGTGTCTACAGAGAGTTTCAGTATCTACAGAGGGTTCCAGTGTCTACAGAGAGTTCCAGTGTGTACAGAGAGTTCCAGTGTCTACTGAGAGTTCCAGTGTGTACAGAGAGTTCCAGTGTGTACAGAGAGTTCCAGTGTGTACAGAGAGTTCCAGTATCTACAGATACAGAGAGTTCCAGTGTCTATAGAGAGCTCCAGTATCTACAGAGAGCTCAAGTGTCTACAGAGAGTTTCAGTGTCTACAGAGATTCCAGTGTCTACAGTTTGTTTGTTTGTTTGTTTGTTTGATTAATCAACGTCCTATTAACAGCTATGGTCATGTAAGGACAGCCTCCCATCAATGCCGTGTGTTGTGTGTATGTTGCGCGAGGTGCATGTTTTGGGAGACAGCAGTATATTCATGTTGTGTCTTCCTGCATAGTGGAACTATTGCCCTTTTTATAGTGCTATATCAATGAAGCATGCCGCCGAAGACACCAAGCAACACACCCCACCAGGTCACATTATACTGACAACAGGCTAACCAGTCGTCCCACTCCTATTATGCTGAGTGCGAAGCGGGAGCAGAAAAGTGTCTACAGAGAGCTCCAGTGTCTACAGAGAGCTCCAGCCAGTGTCTACAGAGAGTTCCAGTGTCTACAGAGAGTTCTAGTGTCTACAGAGTCCCAGTGTCCACAGAGAGCTCCAGCCAGTGTCTACAGAGAGTTCCAGTGTCTACAGAGAGTTCTAGTGTCTACAGAGAGCTCCAGTGTCTATAGAGAGTTCTAATCTTTCTATACATCCTTCCTCATCCTACCACTAGATTCAAATCCATTATCAACTATGCAACTACAAGACCAAGGGCTATAGCCATTTAATTGTGGTGAGAAAATCTTTCATGATAGAAATATGTCTTTCTAATTATGGTTACAAGCAATATAACGGCACAAAATTGCTTTGGAGAATTAGTTGATCCTGTTGCTAACACAATGTTGATTACACCACAAAATGAAGAGTATTTTACCTCCACAGCTAACCATTTTTTCTCTGTAATTATGACGTAATTGTTAGACTGGAACAGCCTCGGGATGGAGACAATTATATTTCCATCTTAAAGTTGTCAATCCCATCAGATTAGTTTTTAATTTCAGGTTTCTAATTCTCCATTAAAGTTCAACATATGTGTACATTAGCACATTTGTGGCCAGAGTTCTGAGTCACCACAATTAGTTGATTTCCTCCCCATTGAAGCTGTTTCCTTCCCCGGTACCTAACCATGGCAGAACTCCTCTGATAACTGTATATTGTTTGATTATAGTTATAGCATGACAAGGATATCAACAGATTTATAATACAGAAAGAGCATGTGATGTGACTTATCTGAAATAGACTATAGCCTGGCTGGGTATGCTGCTGATCATTGTCATTTCCACTGAAAACATCTAAATAATTCATTCCATAGGTTCTCCAGCTTGTTAATGATGTCCAACATTGTCCAATTGTAAAATTGTAGTATCACACATGTCAGAGGAAATGCCAGAAAAACAAATACTCCACCAATACTCTATATATCATTTTAATTAGTATTTATTAACGAAAAGCCAATCAACGGGGAAACATCAATTCACCATTAATTCCTTGGAGCATTTCTGTTGAAGTACAGGTCCCTAAATGTGAATATCATGTTGCCATGGTGATATTGGAACTGTTGTCAAGGAAATGAAGAGGCCTAATTGGCCCAAGGCTACTTTAATGTAATCGACAGCAGAAATGAAGATCCTTGATTTGCTTAATGAATATTTGTAGAAGAAAAATGTCCTGAGGGTGACAAAACATAAATACAGCATCCGTAACCTTAATTTAGAGTGAATGAGTAATTTTTTTATAATCCCATCTGTTTAAACTGGCCTTTAACCGTCACAATGACAGCTTAACAGAAATTGTCTCAACATCTAGCTAACATTTGATTGGCTGAGCTATCAGGTAATACGTTTGGAATGCTGGGATTTCGTCCTATACACACAATATTACAGAAAGGATTGTTTTTTCTTTCATACCTACGGGTGTAATACTGGCTGGTCTAGGGCAATACACTCATGTTGCCTCATGTTTTTTTTCACAAACTTGACTTGTTTTACTATAGAAGATGCAAACAAAAGAATTTGTGTTGAAAATATCACATAATTTTTCATGTATGGAAAATTGGCTTCCAGTCGTGGATTTCTTTGAATTTATTTCAAAATGGCGGGATATTATAGATGTAAAATTGAAATAAAACGTCGAGGTATGAAAGAAAAATACTCTTTCATAAGTGGATATGAAGGATAGGGATATATTCTACCCTCGGGATCAAAAATGTTGCAAAACCCTCGGCAAGCCTCGGGTTTTACTACAATTTGTGACCCTCGGGTAGAATATCCCTATCCTTCATATCCAAATATGAAAGAGTCTTATAATCTTGTTCTGCAATAAAGATGCTGGGATTTGTCCTATACACACAATATTACAGAAAGGATTGTTTTTTCCGTCATACCTACACGTGTAATAATGGCTGGTCTAGGGCAATACACTCATGCTGCCTGAGGCTGTATTGCATGGCTACTCATGCAATAAAGCCTCGTGATGTCATAAGTGGATATGAAGGATAGGGATATTCTACCCTCAGGATCACAAAATGTTGCAAACCCTCGGTAAGCCTCGGGTTTCACTACATTTTGTGACCCTCGGGTAGAATATCCCTATCCTTCATATCCACATATGTAAGAGTCTTATAATCTTGTTCTACAATAAAGATGCTGGGATTCGTCCTATACACACAATACTACAGAAAGGATTGTTTTATCTTGTTCTGTAATAACGATGCTACACCACTGATAAATTTAAACTATGGTGCATAATAAAAATATATAAAATGAAGTAAGATGGACCCAAACAGAACTGTGCTACGAGTGATATGTAAGGGAACAGGAATACCTGATAAAAACCTTTGGCAGATGATAGGCTTTAACATCTATCTATAAAGTCACTGTTTCGTATGGGAATCGAACCCAGGCCATCCTGTTGAATGCCAGTGTCACCACTGTGCTACCCTTACACCTTTTCTGCAATAGTTGAACTGCATGACCAACTTTACAAACATTCTTTACACTAAAGAATCATACACAAACCAAACCATTTCTGTGGAAACCATGTTGAGTACTCACTTCTTGGTCGTACCCAAACCTTAGTACAGGCATCGGTGGGCTGCAGTTATAACATTCTAGCCCTTTAAGACATTACACAGTGAGTCGGTGCTGGTATTGAATCAGCTGGTAATAATGATACAGTCAAACATCATATAGAACTTCTAATTGTTGGAACTTTACATGTTTATTACATTTAGATAACATTGGGAAATCTAACACAAAGTAGCCTAAATCTGTACACCTGTACATAGAAAACATAGAAAATTGACAGATGACTTCAGGCTCATTATCAAAGCATTATAGGACATTTTCCAAGGTTACGGAAATGTTTTTACAATGTTTTGTCCAATCTTTATTTAGCTTGTATTTACACATTGTGTTTACATTCCCTAGAGGTTGCAGATACTAGAATTCTCAGCTCTTTACAAACATCCTGGCAACCATGATTTTTTTAATTTTGTATTATTTTTTTTTGTTGTTTTCACATATGTCTTAATGTGGCCAACACCATAACTGACATTTAGATAAAATACACTTTGGACTTTTTAGTGTTCAAATTTTTGTTCTCATTCTTAAATTGAGTTTTCTGTTGAAAACATATAAACAATATTATCACATAACTGGCCAACCCAGCCATGTCATACGGCCATGTCATAAATATCGTAAGATACGTACATGTGTAATTACAATATTATGAGTCACAGGTAGTTTTGATGTCATAATATATATATGATGTCGCATGATTGTCTCAGTAGACAAAAACGTCACATCAGAGCCAAATTTCTACTGTTTTATATAGACAAAGTTAAAATTTTACTTATATTTCTATCAATAAAAGTTAAAGATGCTCCACCGCTGACAAATGGCATTTTTTCTCTATCAAATACAGGAGCAGGCGATTAAGTATTTTTATTCGGTTACAAAAGTTACTTACTTTAAACCATTACCACCATTGAAAAGTTTGAGCTTCTCATTTCACATCAAGATAAAAATATCAACAAGAGGCCCAGAGGGCCTGTATCGCTCACCTGGTTTTTTGTTAGTAATTATCACAAGACTCTGACAATTAGAAAAATAAGCAAATTGACTCCCAAAGTTTAATTTTGAATCACAACCATACAATGATGCTATTGATACCATACAAATATGCTATCCAATACATAGGTTCAGAGACAAAGTAATTTATATGAAAATAGTAGCCTAATTGACCTTTTGACCTCGCATCTATTGCCGTCTAAGGCCCAGGGGTTCACCTATCATTTGTACAAATTTCAAATCCCAACCCTTATTAAGGATGCTACCATTTGCATTATAAGTGCTCTTCCATTCTTAGTTGCAGAGAAGAAGTCGTTTTATATGGAAATAGCTAAATTGAACCCTTTTGACCCCACCCTTCAGACCCCCGGGGGTCAGCCCCATCATTTCAAAATTTTGAATCCAAACCCTATAAGGATGTAACCATTGCATTATGAGCGTAATCCCATGTTAAGTTGCAGAGAAAAAGTCATTTATATGGAAATTGACCACTTTTGACCCCGCCCCTCAGGCCCCCGGGGGGTCAGCCCATCATTTGCACAATTTTGAATTCCCACACTATAAGGATACTACCATGTATTATGGGTGCTATACCGTGCTTGGTTTCAGAGAAGAAGTCGTTTATATGGAAATAGCCAAATTGGCCACTTTCGACCCCGCCCCTCAGGCCCCCTGGGGGTCAGCCCCATCATTTGCACAATTTTGAATCCCCACCCTATAAAGATGCTACCATTGCATTATGGGTGCTATACCATGCTTAGTTTCAGAGAAGAAGTCGTTTATATGGAAATAGCCAAATTGGCCCATTTTGACCCCACCCCTCAGGTCCCCCGGGGGTCAGCCACATCATTTGTACAATTTTGAATCCCCAACCTATAAAGATACTACCATTGCATTATGAGTGCTATCTCATGCTTATAGTTTCAGAGAAGAAGTCGTTTATATGGAAATAGCCAAATTTGACCCCATTTGACCGCCCCCCTCAGGCGCCCGGGGGTCAGCCCCATCATTTGTACATTTTGAATCCCCACCCTATAAGGATGCTACCATTGCATTATGGGTGCTATCCCATGCTTGGTTTCAGAGAAGAAGTCGTTTATATGGAAATGGGCCAAATTGACCCCTTTTGACCCCGCCCCCAGGCCCCGGGGGGGTCAGCCCCATCATGTACAATTTTGAATCCCCACCCTATAAGGATGCTACCATTGCATTATGGGTGCTATCCCATGCTTGGTTTCAGAGAAGAAGTCGTTTATATGGAAATAGCCAAATGGACCCCATTTGACCCCGCCCCTCAGGCCCTCGGGGGGTCAGCCCCATCATTTGTACAATTTTGAATCCCCACCCTATAAGGATGCTACTATTGCATTATGGGTGCTATCCCATGCTTGGTTTCAGAGAAGAAGTCGTTTATATGGAAATAGCCAAATTGACCCCTTTTGCCCCGCCCCTCAGGCCCCCGGGGGTCAGCCCCATCATTTGTACAATTTTGAATCCCCACCCTATAAGATGCTACCATTGCATTAGGTGCTATCCCATGCTTGGTTTCAGAGAAGAAGCTGTTTATATGGAAATAGCCAAATGGACCCCATTTGACCCCGCCCCTCAGCCCTCGGGGGGCAGCCCCTATCATTTGTACAATTTTGAATCCCCACCCTATAAGGATGCTACTATTGCATTATGGGTGCTATCCCATGCTTGGTTTCAGAGAAGAAGTCGTTATTATGGAAATAGCCAAATTGACCCTTTTGGCCCCGCCCCTCAGGCCCCTGGGGGTCAGCCCCATCATTTGTACAATTTTCAGTTAGTAGCCCATAAAGGATGCTACCAGCCAAATTTTGTTGAAATCCGACCAGCGGTTATGGAGAAGAAGTCGATTGTTGACGGACGGACGGACGGACGGACGACGGACGACGGACGACGGACGACGGACGACGGACGCCACGGTATGGCATAAGCTCACCTTGGTCCTTCGGACCAGGTGAGCTAATAAAAACAATAACGACTGACTAGTCTGAAGAGCTCCCTTGAATGGGGCGAAAGCGCTCACTAGTCAGTCGTTATTGTTTTTATTTCTTATATATATATATATATATATATATGATAAATTTAAAGAAAAATCCTTACGGACGAAATCTATAAGAAATAAAAACAATAACGACTGACTAGTGAGCGCATTCGCCCCATTCAAGGGAGCTCTTCAGACTGTTTATTGAAGACGTATTCTTGATGCATTGAATATTGTACTTAAAAACAACGTATTTTGTTTTAACGACATTTTTTATCACCAGAAAAAGGGTACTGCCATGGGTACCAAGGTTGCACCTACATATGCAACTTTAGTACTAGGTTATTAGAGGAGAAACTATACGACGCTATGGAAAATAAACATGGTAGAGATTATCGTATTATGCTTGAAGAAAGTTTTTTAAGATTTCTTGATGACTGTTTTATCATCTGGCCAGAAAAAATGAATGTAGATGATTTTTTCAATGACCTCAATTCCTTACATCCTTCCATTTGTTATACTATGGAATCTAATGAATATTCATTGCCTTTTTTTAGATGTTCTTGTTATTTTGAAAGACAACATTATTTCTACTGATATATACGCTAAACCTACCGATTCTCATAATTATCTTAACTTTTATTCCAGTCATTCCAAACATATTAAAGTTAACATTCCGTATAATTTGGCATCACGAATCGTCACTTATGGTTGTGTTTCTAAGTGTCACACTCCTCGTTGCGGGATTTGTAAGTACATTGTAGAAGGAAGTGAGATAACATTAAAAACTGATTTTACTTTCAAAGTAAAAAAAAATATGAATTGTAGATCTAGTAACGTAATATATTTAATGATTTGTGGTAAATGCTCCGAATTTTATGTCGGTCAAACGGGTACTGAATTACGTACAAGAATGACAGTGTACAGACAGCAAATACGGACTGATCATTTACGATTTTTACCAGTAAGTAAACATATACATGAATGTTCTAAAGGAGAGTTCAAAATTTTCCCTTTATATCAGATGAATGATGCGGATGTTGTCAAACGCGAGGCTAAGGAATCTGAATTAATCAGACTTTAAAAACCTAGTTTGAACAGTGCTCATTCAAACTGACCTATTTTTGTTGTATGTAACATTATAGTTGAATGTTGACTTGATGGTACTTTTTTTCGGAAGCAGTATTATATATGTAGATGTAGCTCAATCGGATAATAGCCCTGTCTTTTGCTCAGCACTTGGCGTGTTCGAATCCTACCGAGCACAGTAAATATTTTCATGTTTTGTCTTTTTTTAATCCGACATTGTATTATTTGTATTCTTCCTCGTTGATTGTTTATATCTTGTCTCTTAGCAAATGACGTCATGAATTATGACGTAATAATACGTCTTCAATAAACAGTCTGAAGAGCTCCCTTGAATGGGGCGAAAGCGCTCACTAGTCAGTCGTTATTGTTTTTATTTCTTATATATATATATATAGTTTTAAAATTATTCAGGAAACATCTGATATTGTGTTTCAGCTCTCTGGTGAAATTATGTGAAAATATGGAGGGTTTTAGAGTTATATCATTTATCTGAAAAAGTCTGATAAAAATTCAAGTGTCTATTTGTATAGTGCCTTATATGAAATCAGCAATACAGATATTAGTTATATTTCATCTAATAACAATACTGTAACAAGTGTAAAAGTAATTTAGCTTAATTGCTTAATTACTATTACCACAACAATTTTTTTTTAATTTTTATAACCACACTGTTTTGTTTTCTATGATATTGGCCATGTTACATTCAGTAAATTTTCCAATTTTTGTGATGAAGAACCCAAAGTGTCAATTGACAGGTCAGAACACCTTTCCTCAAGTACAACGTCAAAATCAGGCTACAACAAAGTAATGATCATATGTTTTAACTCAATCTGAACATCATCAGCTTTTATACCAAACCTATCAATATCAGTCATTTCAATATAATAAGTATGCATTTGGATTTGGATTTCAAATAATTGACACTACAAACAGACAGAAGCCTTGAGAACATCAGACAGACCTCACTCAGTGTGTTAATTACATGTCACAGAAATCTACATCTGATGAGCCACATATGGCCGACATAATAGCCACACAATCTCTGCCACATCAAGGAATCATACACATTTTATTACTTACAAACTCAACCAAGAACTGTCAACATTTCCTACTTCCATGTATGTATACAAACACAAGGCCATCATCATTATAAAGACTTCAGAAGTTCTCACCCCCTCAATCATTTCCACACGTAGAGCTATCATTTCCCTGTTTCTTTTTTGGGATTAATTAAGAACAGGTCAGAGAAGCATTCAGTTCTCCTGGTAATAACGATATATAAATGAGAACTTTTTATGATCTTGTCGACCTGGGAGGCGGTGAGGATCACACATTTACAAACGACTTTCTGATTCCCCCACTCACCTTACAGTATGTAGGAGATGAAACAACTGTACAAAATCTGCTAGGCATAATGGAACCTAAGTATGATGCTTGGAACAGTGTAATTAACATTTTTTTAACTAATAGTACAAAGTCATAATACATTTCCTTCCATGAGAATTTTCTATTTATTTATCTATGATGATCTCATCTAAATCACAGGTACTGAAAACAATCTTAATTCTCATTGTCTTCATGACGAACATCATACTTAATGTGACTCCAAAATTCAGAAATCTCTCAACCAATACATGCAACTACTAACCTTTGACCCACACTTCCAACAACTATCCTTTGACTCACTTTCTAACTACTAACCTTTGACCCATATTTCTAACTACTAACCTTTGACCCATATTTCTAACTATTAACCTTTGACGTACATTTCTAACTACTAACCTTTGACCCACATTTCTAACTACTAACCTTTGACCCACATTTCTAACTACTAACCTTTGACCCCACATTTCTAACTACTAACCTTTGACCCAACATTTCTAACTACTAACCTGTGACCCCAGATTTCTAACTACTTACCTTTGATCCAACATTTCTAACTACTAACCTTTGATCCAACATTTCTAACTACTAACCTTTGACCCACATTTCTAACTACTAACCTTTGACCCAACATTTCTAACTACTAACCTTTGATCCAACATTTCTAACTACTAACCTTTAACCCCACATTTCTAACTACTAACCTTTGATCCAACATTTCTAACTACTAACCTTTGACCTACATTTCTAACTACTAACCTTTGATCCACATTTCTAACTACTAACCTTTGACCCCACATTTTTAACTACTAACCTTTGACCCATATTTCTAACTACTTACCTTTGATCCAACATTTCTAACTACTAACCTTTGACCTACATTTCTAACTACTAACCTTTGATCCAACATTTCTAACTACTAACCTTTAACCCCACATTTCTAACTACTAACCTTTGATATAACATTTCTAACTACTAACCTTTAACCCACATTTCTAACTACTAACCTTTGATCCAACATTTCTAACTACTAACCTTTGATCCAACATTTCTAACTACTAACCTTTAACCCGCATTTCTAACTACTAACCTTTGACCCTAGATTTCTAACTAATAACCTTTGACCCCACATTTCTAACTACTAACCTTTGATCTAACATTTCTAACTACTAACCTTTAACCCCACATTTCTAACTACTAACCTTTGACCCGCATTTCTAACTACTAACCTTTGATCCAACATTTCTAACTACTAACCTTTAACCCCACATTTCTAACTACTAACCTTTGACCCCACATTTCTAACTACTAAACTTTGACCTACCTTTCTAACTACTAACCTTTGACCCACATTTCAAACTACTAACCTTTGACCCACATTTCTAACTACTAACCTTTGACCCACATTTCTAACTACTTACCTTTGATCCAACTTTTCTAACTACTAACCTTTGACCCTACATTTCTTGCTACTAACCTTTGACCCCACATTTTTAACTACTAACCTTTGATCCAACATTTCTAACTACTAACCTTTGATCCAACATTACTAACTACTAACGTTTGACCTACATTTCTAACTACTAACCTTTGACCTACATTTCTAACTACTAACCTTTGACCCACAAATCTAACTACTAACCTTTGATCCAACATTTCTAACTACTAACCTTTGACCTACATTTCTAACTACTTACCTTTGATCCAACATTTCTAACTACTAACCTTTGACCCCACATTTATTACTACTAACCTTTGACCCCACATTTGACTGTTCCCTCTGAGGATTCGTCAGAGTAGTCTCCACAATGGTCGACGTTGTCACATGTCAGATCTTCGTCCACACACCACTCATTTGTACACTTGAAGCGTGATCCACACGTTCCATGTTCCTTGAAATCTGAAAATAGAATTAATACAAAATAAGAGACTTTAAAGGATTTGTGCAGTCAAAAATGATAATTTCAGTTTATGCTGGGAATGGCTTTATTAGCACGTGTAGGAACCTGTATCGCGCGCAACCTGAATAACCTGTAAGCTGTCAATATTGAGGTCAAAGTGTCTGACTGCCCGATTATGCATATTTTCTAGCCCTAAACCGGAAGGGACGTTATAATAGTCTGTGGCTTATAGCTGTACTATTACCGATGTGCTATCGTTTACATCAACGATCACAGGAAAGTTGATGTATATTATTTTTCTATAATAACTTTTGAATTAAGTTACTCGTAAAATAACTTCGGCTCGAATGTTAATAAATAAAAGTGTGGAATTAGATGTTTCAAATATTTTAATTTGTGCTCTAATTGGAGATGTTTTTCGTGTAATACAGAAGGAAAATCCACAGAAAGTTCAAGATTTTTTTGTCGAGGATATATTATGCCAGAGTTCAGCATAAAACATGATAATGATTTTATCCTGTAGTCTGTATCTTTGATATTTTATGAATTGCAAAGGTTTTTTTTATTGTAAAATGAAATTCTACGTAACAATTAAACAAATCCTTGATTATACTCCCGACCTACCAACCCTATTTTTTTGCCAATGTAACCCTAAACAAACTTTTTTTTTTTTGGCCTTCTCAGAAGTGATAGAAAAATTATTTTTGGGTCAATGGTCAATAAATCAAAATATGTGATTTACCTTTTTTGATGAATTGGGCATAAATCCCAAATTGCAGAAATAATGTCCATGGTCTACTGTATTGCAAGGAAACCAACATGTTAATTTATACAGATAAGCATATCAGTCAACAGTTTCAACTTTTCTTCTCAAATGTTCTGTTTTGATTTCCCCCTAAAAATAAGTGGCAATAATAAACTGTACAGTGTGTCTGGGTTTGCCAAGAAAGATCAATTCAATGCTATCCATTTCGCAAATTTAAAACTTCATTTCATTCCAACCTGACATATATGTTTCGGGAAAAGCAATTTTGTTTTAGAAATATCCACACGTTTGCAGACTTATCATCACGGTGCTGTCTTCTTGGTGTTAAAAACAGCGAGCTGATACCCTGATAAATTTTACCCTCTCAAACCTACAAGTCCATTATTTTGTGTGAAAGTGAGAATTAATTCAAGCTTAAAAGTTGTGTCTGTGCTAAAAATCAATACTCTCACATTTCAGCACCAGGACTAGGAGCGTGTTTCTCTACACAAAAAAAAAAAAAAAAATCCCAAAAAAACGATGGAAGCGAGAAAAGGGTTATTGGGAATAGATCAGACAAAAATGAACTAATCTTGATCTTAATGAAGTTTACATACATTATGTCTATTTCTAACAACTAATTCAAAGCCCTGGAGAAAACACTGAATTATTATGTCACTTATTTTACCCCCCATTAGATCGAGACTTTGGGCACTTTGGCTTTAATACTCTGCCTGTTTTGTAAGAGATTCATCTGATCATGATTTGCTCTAAAGATAATCATTGGCTATCGATATGTTCATCAACACATAATTTAACCAACACACGGATTCTAAACCTTTTAGTCTTATCCCTGAACAACTATCAGCCTTATAGTCTTAGCCCTGACCAACTCTAAACCTTTTAGTCTTAGCCCTGACTATCTCTAAACCTTTTAGTCTTAGCCCTGACAAACTCTTAACCTTATAGTCTTAGCCCTGACCAACTCTAAACCTTTTAGTCTTAGCCCTGACCAACTCTAAACCTTTTAGTCTTAGCCCTGACAAACTCTTAACCTTATAGTCTTATCCCTGACTATCTCTAAACCTTTTAGTCTTATCCCTGAACAACTATCAGCCTTATAGTCTTAGCCCTGACAAACTCTAAACCTTATTGTCTTAGACCTGACTATCTCTAAACCTTTTAGTCTTAGCCTTGACTATCTCTAAACCTTATTGTCTTAGCCCTGACCAACTCTAAACCTTATTGTCTTAGCCCTGACCAACTCTAAACCTTTTAGTCTTAGCCCTGACCAACTCTAAACCTTTTAGTCTTATCCCTGACTATCTCTAAACCTTTTAGTCTTAGCCTTGACTATCTCTAAACCTTTTAGTCTTAGCCTTGACTATCTCTAAACCTTATTGTCTTAGCCCTGACCAACTCTAAACCTTTTAGTCTTAGCCCTGACCAACTCTAAACCTTTTAGTCTTAGCACTGACCAACTCTAAACCTTTTAGTCTTAGCCCTGACCAACTCTAAACCTTTTAGTCTTATCCCTGACTATCTCTAAACCTTTTAGTCTTAGCCTTGACTACCTCTAAACCTTTTAGTCTTAGCCTTGACTATCTGCTTAATTATTGTCTTAGCCTGACCAACTCTAAACCTTTTAGTCTTAGCCCTGACAAACTTAACAAGTTAGCTATAGTGCTGAATATTTGGGCAATTCATTAACATAGCATTTTTGGTTTAAGCTGTTATCCACAATTAATGTGTTTTAAAGTGAAAAGTCGGGCAAAGGAAGGTTAAAGTCGGTACAAATGGTGTTAATGTATCCAATATAGTTTCTTATGTCCGTGTTGACATTCCCACACAGCCTCGCATTCAGCATTTATTTTTAGAACTGTTCTAAATTTACACAGGGCTTTTCCATAATTTCAATGGTCAAAACTGGGCATGTAAGAAGTTGAACTTTGTTTTAATATATAAGGACTTTTGGAAGGCCAACAAACACATTTAGACTGGTTTCGTTGACCTACTATACACTTTAAAACTGAAATCTGATGACTTTCTTGGTACATTTATTACTTTTTATGGGTAAAACAACTGAAATTACATTATTTGTCTGTATAAAAGATTTTGGCTAATTATCGAAAGCGTTGGGGAAAAGAGGAGCCGCCTTTGTTCATTATAATGTAGTTAATGTATAATTGATTCTATGATGGAGACTACCAAATTGCTAATCATAAAATTCATAATTCATTAAAATCACCATTATACACACCTGTCGTTAGTATTGTAATTCGTGACCTTTAGGTGTCAATGGTTACCTGTGGTGACTCGTAACCTTTAGGTGTCAATGGTTACCTGTGGTGACTCGTGACCTTAAGGTGTCAATGGTTACCTTGTGGTCAGGATGGAATCATCTAATTCATACACCTGTGGTAGTATTGTGCTCCGTGACCTTTAGGTGTCAAATGGTTACTGTGGTGACTCGTGACCCTTTAGGTGTCAAATGGTTACCTGTGGCGACTATCGTGGACCTTTAGGTGTCAATAGTTACCTGTGGTGACTCGTGACCTTTAGGTGTCAACGGTTAAACCTGTGGTGATCGTGACCGTTTAGGTGTCAATGGTTCCTGTGGTCTCGTTGACTTTAGGTGTCAATAGGTCCTGTGGTCAGATGGAATCATTAATTCAATAACACCTGTCGGTAGTATTTGTGACTCCTGACCCTTTAGGTGTCAATGGTTACTGTGGTGACTTGGTGACCTTTAGGTGTCAACGGTTACCTGTGGTGACTCGTGACCTTTAGGTGTCAATGGTTACCTGTGGTGAATCGTGACCTTTTAGGTGTCAATCGGTTACACTGTGGTCAGATGAGAATCATTAATTCAATAACACTGTCGGTAGTTTTGTGACTCGTGAGCCTTTAGGTTGTCAAATGGTTACCTGTGGTCAGATGAATCATTAAATTTCAATAAACACCTGTCGGTAGTATTGTGGACTCGTGACGCTTTAGGGGTCAATGGTTACCTGTGGTCAGATGTGAATAATTAATTCAATAACACCTGTCGGTAGTATTGTGACTCGTGACGCTTTAGGTGTCAATGGTTACCTGTGTCAAGATGGAATCATTAATTCAATAACACCTGTCGAAGTATTGTGACTCGTAACCGTTTAGGTGTCAATGGTTACGCTGTGGTGACTCGTAACCTTAAGGGGTCACATGGTTACTGTGGTGACTCGTGACCTTAAGGTGTCAATGGTTACTGTGGTCAGATGAATCATTAATTCATAAACTGTTCGTTGACTCTTAACTATAAGCACTTTTAAAACTGAAATCTGAGAACTACTTGGTACCATTTATTACTTTTTATGGGGTAAAACAACTGAAATTAATTATTTGGTCTGTATAGAAAGATTTTTGCTAATTCATCGAAAGCGTTGGGGGAAAGAGGGAGCCGCTTTGTTCATTATAATAGTGTATGTATATTGGATTCTATGATGGAGACTACCAATCTAATCATAAGAATTCATAATCTCCTTAAATCACCATTTATATTACACCTGTCGTTAGTATTGTAATTCGTGACCTTTAGGTGTCCAATGGTTTACCTGTGGGTGACTGCGTACTTTAGGTGTCAATGGTTACCTGTGGTGACTCGTGACCTTAAGGTGTCATGGTTACCTGTGGTCAGATGAATCATTAATTCAATAACACCTGTCGGGTAGTATTTGTGACTCGTGACCTTTAGGTGTCAATGTTACCTTGTGGGTGACTCGGGTGACCTTTAGGTGTCATTATGGTTACCTGTGGTGACCTCGTGACCTTGTAGGTGTCATGGCTTACCTGTGGTGACCTCGTGACCTTTAGGTGTCAACGGTACCTGTGGTGACTCGTGACTTTAAGGTTGTAATGGTTTACCTGTGGTGACTCGTGACCTTTAGTGTCAATAGGTACTGTGGTCATGATGGAATCATTATATTCAATAACAACTGTCGGTAGTATTGTGACTCATGACCTTTAGGTGTCATGGTTACCTGTGGTTGGCTCGTGACTTTAATTCAATAACCACCTAGTTCGTAGTATTGTGACTCGTGACCTTTAGGGTGTCAATGGTTACCTGTTGGTCAGATGGAAATCATTATTCATAACACCTGTCGGTAGTATTGGGTGATCTTCGTGACCTTTAGGGGTCAATGGTTCCTGTGGTCAGATGGAATCATTAATTCATAACACTGTCGTTAGTAATTGTGGACTCGGACGCTTTAGGTGTTCAATGGTTACCTGTGGTCAAGAATTGGAATTCAATTATTCAATAACACCGTGTCGGTAGTATTTGTGAACTCGTAACCTTAGGTTGTCAATGGTTACCTGTGTGACTCGTGGACTTTAGGTTTCAATGTTACCTGTGGTCAGATGGAATCATTAATTCACATAACCCTGTCGTTAGTATGTGACTCGTGACCTTTAGGTGTCCAATGGTTACCTGTGGTCGATGGATATCATTTAATTCAGATAACACCTGTCGTTTTAGTATTGGTGACTTCGGTAATCCTTTAGGTGACAATGGGTATACCTGTGGTCAGTTGGATTCATTAATTCATAAACACCTTTGTCGGTAGTATTGTTGACTCGTAACCTTTAGGGTGTCAATGGTTCCTGTGGGTGACTCGTACCTTTAGGGTGTCACGGTTACTGGTGGTGGACTCGTGACCTTTAAGGTGTCAATGGTTTACCTGTGATGACTGTGAACCTTTAAGGTGTCAATGGTTACCTGTGGTCAATGGATCATTAATCATAACACCTGTCGGTAGTATTGGTGATCGTGGAGCCTTTGGTGTAATGGTTACCTGTGGTCAAGATGGAATCATTAATTCAATTAAACCTGTCAGTAGTATTGTGACTCTGTGACCTTTTAGGTGGCAGGTTACCCTGTGGCAGATGGAATCATTAA
>SAYR01004977.1:0-32307 GCA_004382745.1 Argopecten irradians irradians
CTCGGACTAACAACTTCGTACACGCAGGCTACACCCGAGCATAAACACGATTAATCGCCGAGTTACCGACTTTCTACATAATTATATTGGAATCATTATGTGGGCATGTACATGTGGTAAGACGACATATTTTTCTGTTTATGTCGACATCTTACGATATGATGTCGACATATAATACCTTAATTATGTCGACATCATTAAGTCGTAAGTCGGCAACTCGATGGCAGAAATAGGCCACCATAAACATAACTTTTTGATATAGTTATGTTGACCAGTCGAGTTATAACATGACTTGTTGAGATATTTATGTCGGTAAGATGAGTTTTAACACGGCAAGTCCACATATTCATATTGGAAAGTCGAGTTACACTATCGCGACTGACTATCGTGGATCTTGTCGTAATAAGGTAAGTCAATTTTCCAAGATGTGAGTCGACTTTCCGTGATGTACATGTAAGTCGACTTGCCGACATAAATTTCTCAACAAGTCATGATATAACTCGACAGGACGACATAATTATCTCCGCAAAGTTACGTTATTTAACTCGACCTAAAATAACACGATGGCAGAAATATGCCACCATGGCATGTTTCCAGTTTTCACCATCGCTAAAACGAAAGTATAATGTCTAATTATAGATCTTAACCACAGCCTCGTTTTGAAATCAAACAGGAAGTCACATGCAACCCAGATGAAAACAGGACGAAAACATATATACTCAACTGTGAAACTTTTTATCTGTAGGATCATGTTTGTGCTCTTAAACAAGGGATACACCAATGAGCAATTAGCTTATTAATGTTACACAAAACTTCAGAGCCAGCTGTGATACTATCAGACACCGTAATAAGTTTGGAGTTGTGCAGAGATTTTATGTGGTTCGCTGAGAGCAGACAGACAGTCTAAGATTGCTCGAGTTACATTTGACTCAACGAGCTCGATGGAATTATTAAAACACGTGATTTACGTCTGACGGAAGTGAAAAAAATGACTTACAAGCGTAACATGACAGAAATGTAGGACTATTGGATATTGAATAAAATCTAATTTTGACAGTGATCAAGAGCAAGCAACATTCCATTTCAAACGGATCCAGTATGAGTAACACATATGAAGATCCGGCATCACGGCCTCTGTTTGGTGATCCGCAGCCAAGGGTTTGTATAAAAAAACTTCATGTATCACTGATCATGACTGATATAGAAAATGTTCGACAATCATGCAATTTGTTATGTTTTTCAATGACTTCACTACCTTTAACTATTGTAACAGGAGAGGAGAAAATGTAATAGCCAGACCGGGATTCGAACCCAGGACCTCTGAACACTAGCCGAATGCTCAACTGCTGTCAGAGGCTCAGAGCTATCTGAGGTCACTGATGATCGACCAAGTCCAATCCTGCTACAATTCTCCCTATATTTTCAAAGTCTTCACCCTTGAAGACATACAAGACCTCATACCACCGCTGTGGGTATTTTAGTTGGGCCCCAAGTTTGTAACAAGAGAGGAGAAAATGTAGCGACCAGACCGGGATCGAACCTCAGACTTCCAAACACTAGCAAAATGCTCTACTGCTGAGCTATCCGGTTACCAGTGATCGACCCAGTCCAATCCCACTAAACTAGTATAAATTTAAAGCTGTAAAAAAAATCCTTATTCATCTTTTGTGTGATGGGCTCATATCAGTAATATAATTATAAGAAACTGCATATAAATTGACATAGTGTCAGCATACTGTATTCGACCCAATAAGCCCCCGCGGTCATTTAAAAAATTAAAAAAGAAAAAAAAAAATTGTGCTTGATAATGAAATTATTGCAAACCTATACAGTTATGATAGTGTTGGTCTTATGCCCAGGTAATTGAAATGAAGCGCGAAAAGGAGGAGGGGTGCTTATATAGACATCGGCTCTTATTGGATTGAGTACAGTATATGTATATATATATACAGCAGCTGCATACAAATTCTATTGGTTATCATATGATATGCTTATTTAAATGTACCAACTTTTCTTCCAGGATCGCATGCTGAACCTTGTAGTTGCAGTATTTACCAGTATCATTGTGGCTGTAAGTATATGTACCAAGTTCCTGTTAATTAGCTTTCATGCAGTGATTTTTCAGAATATTATATTGACACGAATTACTAATTTTTAATTGCGAAAAGTATCTGTATCGCATCAACTAAACAATCTTTAATCAGGACAGGTTGTTTTTCTTGTCAGCAATCAGATTTTGGAATTTTTCATTGTAATTGGGAAAAATATAGGGGTTAGGCATTGGGAATGGGGTCGGTAACGACCCCAATTATATAAGGAGGAAAAATCACTGTCATGTAACTGTTCTGCATTGAGTCAAATTTTGCTGGCAACCAGTAGGTCAACAAAGTTGAGGGGAAGTACTGTTAATTCAGGCGGTCCGTCTGCTGTGCAGACAATGATCAATTGACTACTACCCCTAAACTACTGGAGGGATTTCAATGAAACTTTGTTGTGCATAATCTATATCAAAACAAGATACCCCCACCTTCATGTAGAAGTTTAATCGGACTTCTGGTGATAGTTTTAGTTACATTGTATAGAAGTCTCTAAAAAAGAAATGAATTTAAGAAATTTATTTAAAAAATTTGAGGAAGCCTGTTCCATAGAAAAAACTTATTTTTGAGATTGATATAAAGTTTTTAAAAGCAAATTAAATTTAGTGATTGGCAATTTTGGGTTGCACACCTTAAGGTATCAAATCGTCTGTATTTCAGGCATGATAAACTTAGATAAATGTGTACCAGGTATATTTCTATTCCTCTAGGTAACATTGGTCAGTGCGTTCATCTTTCCAAAATGGCCGCCAGATGGAACTAATGTTTTCTTTGCGATAATTATAGTTTTGATCTGTGCATCACATTTGCTTCTGGTATGTATTCAATTATAGCGATGAAAAGTTATAATAAATCTATCTAATTTCTGTTTATTCAAAGATTTTTGGATATTGAATTCAATCATTTATGACATTACAGTAAATTCCCAGACGGCTATAAACCGTTTCCTGAAGATTGTTGTCAACCCTTTCAATTTGAACAAGTTGAAATAAACAATAAACATATACATACATTTCATATTTAAAAAAAAAAAATTGTCCCCTTTCCTATTTTTTAATGTTTATAAATGGCAATAAATGTAGCGGAGTTTAATCATTGGTGTTGTTTTGAATTAAAAAACTTCCATCCCCTACACATTTCACATGCTATATATCCCAGAGCCTAACTTGATTTGCCCTCTTCTACTTCTAGAATACAACTTCCGATCACTTGATTTGTAAGCTTTTCTGCTTCCATCTATAAGGTGGAAGATCTTCTGAGAAAACTTTTGTTCTTAAAAGAGCGTAAATAGAGTTGGACTCAGTGGTAAAAAAAGAGATGCTTCATCACTCAAAGATAGACAATCCCTGTGTATCATAATATGTAGAGAATTCTATGTGAAAATTTTCTTTACAGATATATTGGTACAGACAAGGTGACCTTGAGCCAAAGTTTAGGAAGATGATTATTTACAATGCTTTCACCATAATTTTACTTTGTGTGTGTGGTAATTTATATATTCATGGACTCGGGATAGAGAAGACCAAGAAATAACAAGAGACCTATTCCATTGTGTGTGCAATTGTCTTGCGAGTCAAAGCTGTTTCACGGAAGGACATGCAGATTTAACGACGAAGTTGTATTTTTATCACTGCTTTAAGTTCTTGTGACTTCATATTCTTTTATTTCATATTGACTTGGTCCAATTCGTCATCACATGTGTTGGATACAGCCATATCTTCACAGCCATGTCATGATCATATGAAGGAGGAATGTTTATTGGAAGTAGGCATATGTTGTTGAAAGACTCATTCACCCCCTGAAAACCATGTAGGCTCTTCTTAATCAAAGAATAGACCAGTCCATTATGAAATTTTAGGGGTGAATGAGTAAAATGGAAGTATTGTGCCATATATGATGAAAATGTTTTAGATATGAGATATTTCTCACATCCATACACGCGTATGTCATTATTAGTTCTCCACAGTTTGTATGTCTTTTCTTTCACATTGTAAATATGTTATTTCTCATTTATTTATTATTTTAGTCTAGTTGAATGCTTTACTTAAGATACATGTATGCTAAATGTTTAAAACCTTGCTTTGCATTCTGCAGTTTCCATCAGATTGTCTTAGTCTGGCTCAGAGGATACACCGCATACCAGACTGTCTAAATGTCTAAGTCTGGTGTTAGGGTTAAAGGAAACTTGGGCTAGTTAGACATCTGAGATTGTCAGAATGTCAAAGTCTGGTTTTAGGGTCAAAGGAAACTTATGCTACACCAGACATCCATGATTCTGTCTGTCAGAATGTCTAGGTCTGGTGTTAGGGTCGAAGGAAACTTGGGCTAATTAGACATCTGAGATTCTGTCAATCAGAATGTCTGTGTTTGGTGTTAGGGTTGAAGGATACTTGTGCTACACCAGACATCCATGATTCTGTCTATCAGAATGTCTAGGTCTGGTGTCGGGGTCCTAGGAACATGGGAAACACCACATGTTTCTATATTTATTTAGTTTTATCACATAAGTGGCCCCGTCCAGCCATGTCATATATACGGCCATGTCGTAAGTATCGTCAGACGTCACATGTAGTTTTGACAACTTGTCTATATATGACGACACATGATTGTCTCAGTAGATCGAAATGTCATATCCGAGCTGGACTTCAACTGTTTGATTTAGAGACAGAATTAAAAGTTTTACTTAAGTCAAACCTGCAAAAGTGGACACTTCTATATAACGGACACCTGTCCATAACGGACAGTGCTAGGAATCCCCAACAAAAATCCCTATATAAATGTCATGTATATAACGGACACCTCCTCAATGCGGAGCGGACACTAAATTTAGTCCGTAAGTCAGTAAAATTTCCATATAACGGACACAAATAAATTTTCCGAACGTCGGTATATTGATAATAGTTATGTTATAAATAGAATCTTCCACTCGTGACTATGTGATATGAAATTTACCAAACACCTTAGATAATTTGATATGTCGCTCACATAAAGACCCCTGGCATATCAAATTATTTAACTGGTTTGATAAATTTCATATCACATAGCCACTCATGTAGGATCCTCTATATATAAATTCAAATGTCTGTGAAATCCTTTGAAAGACTAAAATAATGACTGTATAGTGTAGTGCCAGGTATTGTTCCAATACTGAAAACATGCTTGAAGTTTGGAAACATGTTATTTTCAGAACCTTTTTACAAGACCAGTCAAGACACAACTAAATGTGTCGATGTTTTAGCCTATATTTAAAGATGCTCCACCGCTGACAAATGATATTTTTTCACTATCAAAAACACGAGCAGACGATTTAGTATTTTTCTTCACTTACAAAAGTTACTTACTTTACACCATTACCACCATTGAAAAGTTTGAGCTTCTAATTTCCCATCAAGTTAAAGTTACAAAAAATAATTAATTGCATCCCGAAAAAATTCCCTGCCACTATATCCTATATGGAATTAAGTACCAATTGCGCATGCACCAAAGGCAAAATAAATTATTTTATATAATTTTTTGTGTTTATTAGACATATATATACACGATTAAACACCAATTATTGTTCAAGTGATTAATATCATTTATACTCTGTCGGCGGTGGAGCATCTTTAACTGTGATATGTACCAAACAAGATCTGATTACTTAACAACATTTCTTGTCAAGAAAATATTGATATTATTAGTTAATTACTTTTGCTCTGTCAATAAGAAGAGGAATTGATGTCACAGTTTAGAAAGTCAATTGTGTGGTTGGCCAAGTCAAAACAGAGATTAGCTAAATCATTACCAACGATATGCTTTGTGAAATTTTAATTTACTTTGTAAAAACATTATTTTACTTTGTCAAAATGTCAAAACAGTAACTTATTTTGTCAAAACAGTCTTTGGCTAACTCAAAACAGAGATGGACTAAGTCAAACCAGTTATTAGAAATGTGAAAACAAGTCATTAAGATTGGTTCTGTCAAAACAGGGATTTTAAATTTCCAAATTTTTTATGACCATTGGACCACAGTCTATGAATTCATGTAGCTGTAATTAAGGTAAATGCAAGTTGCACTGTGCAGCATGTCATGTGTCTGTCAAACTTTTAACATTTTTCTTTGACAATATCGTCTCTACAACTGTCGGATATTTATACAATCACATCACTTTTGTGCTTCATGGCATTGAAAATGACATGTACATGTATGTACTGAAATGCTGTGTATATTATGTATAATGTCTGTTAGTGTGTGACAGTGTGTACTAGTCACCCCTGATATTTCAAAATGAACTGTTCCAATCTTTGAATTAGAACAGTTAAAATGTTTATTGAAGGGGTGAAGAGGAATAGTTTTAGGAATGGATGACCTTTATTATTATTAAAAATTCAGAATGATTGCTTCAGGCCCTCTTTGCCTTTTCTTCCATTTGAAATTTACTTTTATTATCTTGAATGAATTTGAACCTTATATAACATTACCATAGCAACTCTTTGATTTTATTCCTAATTAAAGTGAACAGTCGGGCAAGGATGGCTAAAGTCGGTAAAAATGGTGTGAATGTATCCAGTATAATATCTTATGAAATGGAAAAATAAAATCTCTCGTCAAAATCTGTCTGCGTACGAAGAAATTAATTCAAAGTATGGAAATTCTAAAACGTCCTCCCGGCTCACTATGTCCGTAGTTACATTTCCACGCAGCCTCCCTTTCAATGCTTTCAACTTTTCTTTACTTTAATGGTCAGAACTTGGAAACTAAGCAGAACTTGACCGTCGTATTAATATGTGAGAACTTTTGGAAGGCCAATGAACGCATTTAGACTGGTTTTCTTTGCCCGACTATTCACTTTAAGATAGAAATTTTATTTATGAACATTTTTACCAAATTGATGCCCGGTGGTCTATCATTAGATTTATTGATACTACAGATAGAGATTTCTTTATGAAGAACGTCATTTAAAAACTTTTAATTACATTCTTTTGTATGGACTTCTTTCATAAATCAGTTAAACCTACAAGAGTTTGCTGTTACATATGTTCATTTAATTAGCAATTTGCGGTATTTTTTCTATTTTTTTTTTATTAAGTTGACAAAGTACATTGGCATAGACTACATATATGATGACTAGCTGACCAAGGGGAGGTAAGCTAGATACTTGATCAAATAAAAATTATTTATTTGAATATTCTTATTTTTAGAATTAAGCAATTTGAATTGTGTTTTATTCTAGCTTAGTTTTTTGAAAATTGTGTGTATGTGTATAATAGATGTTGTAACCTTGTTTGAAAGTATTTTAAAGACAAGAGATCCCAGAGGGATCTTGGCGCCCACCAAAGAAAGATCTATGTCTGACAATGGAAAGAGGGGTCTTTTCCCTGCTTTTCAAACTTTTTCAAACACATGACATATAAAATTTGAGACAGATCGCTATAGTACTTTCTAAGAAATAGTGGTAACAAACTTCAACAATGAAATCTAAGATGGCGGCCGGTTGGCCATCTTGTTTACCGATCAGTCCCGAAAGGCATTATGCCATCAGTCCTAAAAGGTACTATGCACAACTAGGGTACAAGGGGAACCTACACATAAAATTTGAGAAAAGATCCCTTCAGTACTTTCTGAGAAATAGCCGTAACAAAACTTTAACAATCAAAATCCAATATGGCCGTCGGTCGGCCATCTTGTTTACCGATCGGTCCCAATTAACAAATATGCACAACTAGGGTCCTTGGGGAACCTTCATATGAAATTTGTAAACGATACCTTCAGTACTTTTTGAGAAATAGCGGTAACAAACTTTAACTATCAAAATCCAAGCCATCTTGTTGACCGATCGGTTCCAAAATGCAATATGCACAACTAGGGCCCTAGGGAAACCTATATATGAAATTTGAGAAAGATCCCTTCAGTACTTTTTGAGTAATAGCGGTAACAAACTTTAACTGTCAAAATCCAAGATGGCCACCTGTCGGCCATCTTGTTCACCGATCGGTCCCAAAATGTAATATGCACAACTAGGGTCCTAGGGGAACCTGTATATGAAATTTGAGAAAGATCCCTTCAGCACTTTTTGAGAAATAGCGGTAACAAACTTTAAACTATCAAAATCCAAGATGGCCACCTGTCAGCCATCTTGTTGACCGATCGGTCCCAAAATGCAATATGCACAACAAGGGTCCTAGGGGAACCTACATATGAAATTTGAGAAAGATCCCTTCAGTACTTTCTGAGAAATAGCGGTAACAAACTTTAAACTATCAAAATCCAAGATGGCCGCCTGTCGGCCATCTTGTTGACCGATCGGTCCAAAAATGCAATATGCACAACTAGGGCCCTAGGGGAACCTATATATGAAATTTGAGAAAGATCCCTGCAGTACTTTTTGAGAAATAGCGGTAACAAACTTTAACTATCAAAATCCAAGATGGCCGCCTGTCGGCCATCTTGTTGAGCGATCGGTCCAAAAATGCAATATGCACAACTAGGGCCCTAGGGGAACCTATATATGAAATTTGAGAAAGATCCCTGCAGTTCTTTTTGAGAAATAGCGGTAACAAACTTTAACTATCAAAATCCAAGATGGCCGCCAGTCGGCCATCTTGTTGACCGATTGGTCCCAAAATGCAATATGCACAACTAGGGCCCTAGGGGAACCTACATGTGAAATTTGGGAAAGATCCCCTTCAGCACTTTCTTGAGAAATAGCGGTAACAAGAATTGTTAACCGACGGACGGACGGACGGAAGGACGGACGGACGGACGGACGGAAGAACGGACGGACGGACGACGGACCACGGACGAAAGGCGATTTGAATAGCCCACCATCTGATGATGGTGGGCTAAAAATTTAAATTTTACTATTTCTGACAGTGAGCATAGATAAATAATTTCACTACCAGGTATGAATAAAATAACAGGTCATGACAATTACTTGTATCAAAAATATGAGACTTATAAGTAAAACATGAAGTGTACATACAAATATGGCCCATTTTAACTATGTATGAATTTGTACATTTGAACTTAAATGTGTGTGTCCTGTAGATAGTATGTGGATGGGTATAATCTCGAACCTTTTCCATAAGATTCATGTTGCATACATTTATCACTTTGATTTTGTTTTGTTTCAGATGACCAACAGTGGTCAAGTGATGGTCAAGTGATGGTCAAGTGGTGATGGTGTCCAAATTTCTACCACTAGCTCTTTACTACAGATAACTTTGGTTCTGTTTTTAGTAAATATCCATATAAGGTTATTAGTTAGGTTTTAGTGGCAAAAAAAAATTGCTATCGAATAACTAGCTTGGCTAGCAAAGTTGCTGCCCCCATGTGCTTTAAATCCACGATTGAGATGAATAGCAGAGGTAGAGTGGCTGACACTCAGCCAGCCATTGTGACCAAAAGTAAAACTCCATTTTACTGGCTCAGAGGTGAAAGGCTAGTGGCAGAATGGTGGGCACCTTATCAATTGACCATTACTATACATTCAAAGTACTAAGTATACATGTGGTGTGATAGTTATTAAAAAGGATTAATTAATAGGATTATTATATGAAAGTGTGGGAGTTCACATACATTTTAATCAAATAATTTGCAATTTTATTACTTGCTCATGAATATACACCCTCAATATTCCAGGGGTTACTATCACTGTAGCTATATCACCACTGGACTATTTCATAGCACATTGAAGGGTTTGTGGATGACAATAGATAAGACAGATAGTTAAAGATCTAGATGCTCCACCGCTGAAAAATGGAATTGTTCCTCTATCAAAAACAGCAGCAGATGTTTGAGTAATTTTCTTCGGTCACAAAAGTTACTTACTTGACACCATTACTACCATTGAAAAGTTAGAGCTTCTTATTTTACGTCAAGATAAAAATATTAAAAATAATTAATTGCATTCCGAAAAAAATTCCATGGCACTATGTCCTATATAGAATAAAATACTGATTGCGTATGCACCTAAAGCAAAATGAATAATTGTATGTATTCATGTATATACACAATTAAACGCCAATTACTGTTCAAATGATCAGTGTTATTTATGCTCTGTCGGCGGTGGAGCATCTTTAAATCTCTTTTAATCTTTAAAGGAAGTTTCTGAAAGCCTGTGATTGGTCAGTTCTTTTCTCCCGAGATGGCTTCAGTTTTGCTATGACATAGTCCAACGACAGTGATAGTAACTCCTGGAGTATTGAGGATGATGAATACATTAATGTCTAGAGAGGGTATATTTAATAAGCTTGGTGTTTATTAGGTAAATAATAATAATTTATAATTATTTTGCTTTTAATTTTTTTTTTTAAAAAGGCTGTAGCAATTGTGAATCAGTTTCAACCCCTAAAGACTCATTTGGACTCATTAGATCAAAGACTGGAACAGTCCATTGGAAATTTTCAGGGGTGAAAGAGTTACTAAACATTAGCTAGCCAATTTTAATCCAGTCTTCGTACAAAAGTCAATTCTAATAGTGCAGAATGTACTATACTGAAATTGAATATTGTATCAGCTAGAGTTTGATTAGATTGACACTGAATGCTAGGAAAGTTTTTATTCACAATAATCTAGTGAGTATGGATATAAGAAAATCAGTTCAGCAATTGTGTATGGATACCTATTAAGCTTTAGTTGCAGACTTTTATAAAAGGTCTAGAGGTGTTGGTTACTGCAGATTACATGTATGTTAAATAACTGCCTTTTTGTGGCTGAAATTTTTTTTAAATAAAATATACTTTCTTACCACTTGAAATTGTGTTGTATTTCTATGTTGACCAGCCTCAGCCATCCTAAGATGACATCAAACTTAGGACAGCACAAAAACTTTCTTGAAAGTTTACCTTGTCTGATTCTCAATGTTGTTATAAATGACGTCATATATACCAGGTAATTGCTCTGTGCAAGTCCAAATATCTTTGTCGTCTAACTTCACCAATGTACAGTAAAACATGGTTATAACGAACCTCTGGGGACCAACAACATTACTTTGTTATGAGCATTATACACATATTACAGATAGACTGTATATTATTGGAACCTTGATGGGCTAATCAGGGGCGGATTTAGGTTTTGAGGTTAGAGGGGGCGTGGGACAAAGCAAATCAGGCGAGGGGTCTGGGGGCCGCCTAGGCCCCCAGAAAGCTCTCGAATAAATAGTGCAAAATCCTGCATTCTGAGGATTTCATGAACACATTTTCCAGAAAATAATTGAAGCCATTTAAGGGATGTTTATTTATAGTTTTCGTGTCAAGTGTCATATTTTTTATTTGAAGTTTTGATTTATTTTTTTTACTTACAGAATTGCAACATCAAAATCTTAATATTTATATGGACATAAAGCGAAGAAGGGCGGAGGTCTGGGTGGGGGCCGCCCAGGCCCCAGAAGCCCTCGAATAAATGTACACTTTATCCAAAATATAATTGAAGCCATGTAAAAATGTTCGTTTATTATATTTTGACGTCTAATGTCAGATTTTGAATATAAAGTTACAGAATTGCACTGCCTAAAATCAGCATATCCTTTTCATAGAGGCACGAAGCAAAGAAAAGGATGGGGGGTCTGGGGGCCGCCTAAAAACGAATATACGTACCCGGCCTACTATGCCTTTAGGCCGGGTACGAATTGGTCCCTATGTATCGTAGTGGAGCACTGCCTCCGAAAATCACTCGGGCACAGTTTTTCATACTTTTTTGAAGGTTTTGAAGTAATAGGGAACAATTGTAGCTCTAAAGAAGACCCACCATTTTTCAGTCTAAAAGTCTTTTGAGCTACAATATTGCAGCTAGGGGTCGCCTATTGAAGGTTTTTATAGGACTAATGAAAGTGTATGTGAACTTTTTAACGATATAAGCTTTTATTTTTATACATTATCTGTCAAATTAGATAATTCATTTTCCCTAACTTACACACAATCTTCATAATTCGTGTATTGGACAACGAAAGAAAAGAAGGCTAGTGGTCTTGTCTATGGCCATACGGTGCCAGGAACCATTGCTATCATCCTGTTTTCTAATAGGGAGCCTTTTGTCATGTGCATTAATTTTTTTAACATCGTTTGCCTATCTTTTGTAACATTATCGTTAAGATATGTTTTTATTGAAACAAAAAGGAAGGCATCTGCCATGGGGTGCACCCAGACCCTAGAAGCTCTCATTTTCTGTCGCATTCCACTTTTTTCTTTACACACATTTTCTTAGGACAATAAAAATGCTTCTAGAAGCATTCGGCGTCAGTAGTGATCTTGTAACTGGCGTTTTGAAAGTACGCACACATTTGTGAATTGATAGTCGGATTTGATACAGGACTTTAATGCTGATTCAAAAATGTGAAATATATTATTTACAACCTGGAAAACGAAGGGCATGGTATATAGTCAACCAGCGAAGACTCATGGCCAGCTACAATTCCTTCCACCCCCCCCCCCCCCCCTTTTCTTTTATTGCTAAGGATATCGAGATATAACCTATCAATATTGAATATTAATGACAATAAATTATCTAATATATTGGGATTTTATCGGGTTTTTTTTGGAAAAAGTAAATACTTGAAGGGATTTACATTGTACCTTTTAAGCGATGGAGATAAAACCTTAACTTACACGAAAAAAAATATAATTATTCCATTGTGCCTGGATACAAGTATGTTCATGCATGTATGTACCACAAAGTCGAATACATTTAGATTTTAAAATGATAACATCAAACGGTAAGGTAGGAAATGGAGTTTTCTGTCTAATTCTCACTCTTTATCTAATTCCTTAATTTTTTCCCTTTCTCCCTCTTTTTTTCTTTCTTCCTTCTTTTCCTTCCTTCCCCTCTTTCTTTTTCCCTTCTTTTTCCTTTTTCTTTTTTTTTCTCTCTCCTATTTTAGGGGGGGCGTACGCCGGGTCCGCCCCCCCTTGGATCCGCGCCTGCTAATTACTAATTATAACCATATATAAATTTGTTGTAATTGTGTTATAAGCTTGTTTTACTGTATGCATAAATAACTTAAAGAAAGCCAATGTAAATAATAGATCTTTATTAAATAAAGATGTAAATAAATGAAAACAAGACAACAAATCATACAATGGAAAACCACAGACGGCATTGAGCAATCATTATCACATGCATCAAGTTATACAACAGATCTGCTATAAATATGGAGAATAAATTAATTATAATTCTCTAATTTAAGGTGCTACAAGTCCGACAAGTAACAAGAAACTGTCGGATATAGTTTAATACAATACCAAACAAGGCTGAGAAAAAACGCACTGCTCAATAATTATTTAATTGGCTATATCAATTTCATTAAAATGTTCTATTGGGAATGAACACTTAGGGGTACTGAATATAGAACCAAATTCTTTAATTTTCTTCCATACCAAAACTTTTTATTTCTCATAACTATTGTAAACAACAGAGAACTGTTTGGCAATGTTTTCAAAGCCTATCACTTGGTATCAGCCATGGTCATTTCAGATGTGCCAAGTTATGAAGGTGAATGCAGGCCAGAGTACAGAAGGACAGCAAAACTACTGCTCAGGATCCGGCAACGGTCGCATGTGTTTTAACACATCTGATCGCACAAGGAGAGGAGGTCTAGTAGTAGAATGTCCGGATATCTTAACAACTTAACCATGCACAGAGTATATCACTATTGTCATCAGTTGTAGCATCTTCCAGAATTCATTTTAGCACTCAGGTTACAAAGGTTTCATTTCTCTAAAGAAAACAAAGTACTAGAATTTAAATCAAATCATGAGTATGGTAAACAAAACCAATTTTCTTCAATTGAGATAACATTTTCTTTTAGCTTTCAATCCTTCAATTAGCCTGATTATCTCTTTACTTTGCAAGATTGGCAGAGTATTGACCCGCCTGACCTTATATGACCTTGTTCACAATATGAAACAGAGGGTTGGATGCAACAAAGGATAAAGGAGCTTGTCCTTACATCTAATCCATTATATGGTAATTAGCCGAGTAGCATACTACACCACCGATATTATATTAACAAAGCAGGACATGCAGTAGCCTTCAAAACCTCTTGCACAAATTTCTCATTTTATCTAAAGTTAAAAGACAATCTTTTCCAATCCATTTCCTTATAAGCAATTTTCATTCCCAAAAACATATACAAGATGCTACTACTAACTGTATGTAACAAGCACATTTCGTCACAGTAAATTAGCACATACCAGACGCTACTACCCATGGTACCATCTCAAGCACTTTTTGTCAGAGTAAATTAAGAATTTCCAAAAACAATTATGACTGAAGTAAAACAGCAGATCTAGGTAAAAATTTATAATTTTCTTACAGAATGCACTTTTTTTGTGAAAACAAAAACATTTAATATCGTTAAAGTCTGTCATAAATAATAATAAATATCACTACATTGTTTCAATTTGTGTTAGCTGTCTGTCCCATTGATGTCAGAACTTGTAATGACCGTGTCACTTTCACAGATTTGACCGTGTGATTTCTCTCCCTCCACATCTGACGACGATCCTATTAGGTCTGACCCACCAGACGGTAACATGGGATCTGCAAAATAGAACCATGCACATTGAACACGGGTTATGTTAAAAGTAAAGAGATGTTTAACACCACCTAAATGCTGACCTTCATCATTTTGAAGTGGAAAATTATCAGGATTAAAAAGTGTATTAGTGCATGAAAATTCCAATATTGAGAAAGTCACAGTTAAGTGAGCTAAGAAAAGTAACAGTAGGACCAGATATAACATCTCTAAATGAAAACAAAAAAATATCACTTACTCGAGGGCCTTTATTATTTAAAGTTCGAATTCGCAAAGTTGTTAAAGTGAATAGTCGGGCAAAGAAAACCAGTCTAAATGCGTTCATTGGCCTTCCAAAAGTTCTCACATATTAATATGACGGTCAAGTTCTGCTTAGTTTCCCAGTTCTGACCATTAAAGTAAAGAAAAGTTGAAAGCATTGAAAGCGAGGCTGCGTGGAAATGTAACCACGGACATAGTGAGCCGGGAGGACGTTTTAGAATTCCCATACTTAAAATTAATTTCTTCGTACGCAGACAGATTTTGACGAGAGATTTTATTTTTCCATTTCATAAGAAATTATACTGGATACATTCACACCATTTTTACCGACTTTAGCCATCCTTGCCCGACTGTTCACTTTAACAATTAAATAAAAATATTGATTTTTAACGTGTACATGTTTAAAATAGCTCGGAAGTATCCAAACTGTTCCAATCTATTCCGATATGTACGGGTATTGCCGATATTGACCACGTGATACAGCTCGGGAGGTTCCGATCTATACAGTTATCTCCGATGTCGATCACGTGATGCAACTCGGTTTTCCGATATTACCCGAAAGTTTGAAACATGGCGTTGTCTGTGGTGGTTCTTTCAAAATAAGTTATATTTCATGCGACATTTACTGTTATGTCAAAAGCATATTGGTTGTTTCATTGATCTGAACCATCATATATGAGAGTTTGTGATGGTGAAAATTACAAGAAATACAACTTTAAAGCGGTGTTACCTGAGAGTGAAGACATTAGCTCAGATAAATGTACATAACAGTTTGATTTTTCCAGCAATAATCCCAGAAGACCCCCAGAAGACAAATAATTGAACGCTTTAAAGAGGAGTTACCTGAGAGTGAAGACATTAGCTCAGATAAATGTACGTAATAGTTTGATTTATTTTTCCAGCAATAATCCCAGAAGACCCCCAGAAGACAAATAATTGAATGCTTTAAAGAGGTGTTACCTGAGAGTGAAGACATTATCTCAGATAAATGTATATAACAGTTTGATTTTTCCAGCAATAATCCCAGAAGATAAATAATTGAACGCTATAAAGAGGTGTTACCGGAGAGTGAAGACATTAGCTCAGTGATAATCCCAGAAGCCCCCCAGAAGATAAATAATTGAACACTTTAAAGAGGTGTTACCTAAGAGTGAAGACATTAGCTCAGTTAAATGTACATAACAGTTTGATTTTTCCAGCAATAATCCCAGAAGATAAATAATAGAACACTTTAAGAGGTGTTACCTGAGAGTGAAGACATTAGCTCAGTGGTCTGTACAAAGGATGGGGAGGTAGTACTGACCATCACCAGATCAACAGAGTCGGTATTGGTGTTTTCAATGTCTGTCACCTAAAAGGCACGGAAAATAAAAGTCATAAAGCGCAGTAAGCAAGAGACCAATTAACTATCTAATGTGGGCCTTTAACACATAACACAAAGGTAGAATGCCAAAAACTCTAATCATTTGGTTACCATGGCCCTTAGATGGTACTGTAAACGTACTCACACAGTCAAATTTTAGCAGAAAATTGTAAATTATGATTCATTAGCATGGATATAATTTAGTGCAATTTGGTGGTTCAGAGATATCTTTCAACGAAATTTTGTGGTGGACATGGATAAGCACTTTAAAGAGTGTGAAAAATATTTTTTTTAAAAACTAGCGTTAAAAGAAGTACTGCCGATGAATCTAAGATGTCTTCCATCCCCAAAACCTAGCACTTCCTTTATGACTGCTTGCCAATAGATACTTTTTTGAATGACTTTGTAAAGCCCCCAAGTCATTTTAATTTGTAAAGATCTGTTTATTTTTCATAAATTTTTCAAGTGTACCAAAGTCATTTGAAAAAGCACCATGATAATCCAACCATTAACGTTTTACCTCAGCTTCAAATATTTCTTCACTTGTAATGATTTGGCCACGGGTGGTCAGTTGGTCAGTAGTGTCCAGTTCTGCTCCTGGGATCTCGCTCTCATCTCCTGGCAGACGGTCATCCTGGCTCAATGTCTGAAGATCTGTTGGGAGAACATTGACAGAATTACTTAAATAACACTAAAATATACCTTTTCTTAAACCACAAAACTTTATTATTAATATAGATAATGAGGATTGTTTTGAAATGGATAACCAGTGGACTGTTGGATGATAAGACAATGGGCAAAAAGTGATTTGAACAGCTAAGCACAAATGCAGTACAGAGGATT
This sequence comes from Argopecten irradians irradians, assembly GCA_004382745.1. Classification (NCBI taxonomy): domain Eukaryota; kingdom Metazoa; phylum Mollusca; class Bivalvia; order Pectinida; family Pectinidae; genus Argopecten; species Argopecten irradians. The sequence goes on from SAYR01004977.1 coordinate 17,076, forward strand.
CCGCTTATTTGCATAGGTCATTTTCCAGAAGAAAATATGCAAATAACCGGAGTATTCGAATAGGCGGAGATGACATTTTGCACCTCCGTTTGACCCCACACATATGTGTGAATAGGCAGATAGGTTTCTTTTCGTTCACTTGATAAATATGTTAATTATTTACACTTAAAACGAACAACAAGTAATTATTTTCGAAGTTGTAAATCGATTTTAATTGTTTAATAACAAAAAAAATTCCAATATTAGATTCTTGTTTACGTTAGATCGACACGTGAATATTTGAGAAACAGCTAAACGATCGATATCAAATGCTATAAGATTCTACAAAACAGGATTGGATTTGTGTCTACAATTCTGAACCTAAATAATAAACAAATTTACGTACATTTGTCTGGCAAAATGAACTTACGATCGTGATTAAACTTCAAAGTGCCGATCAACTAGTAGTGTTGTTTTTACACATATGAATTCGAAAATGGCGGCAGGTGATGAAGCCATGCGTTCACTCGACCTAAATGTGTTTTGAGAATTCTCCCTGTTTGTTGATCTATACGGCGAATAGCTTGATAACATTTCAGAAATGAATGCATATTCAAGTAGCAATGAAACAACGTAGCAAGTATCTTTTTTATCCTAAGCTTACATACTGTACGAAACTTGCGGTAGTCATTGCACGCCGACTTTGCATGCTTTTATGTCTCGTTCAACGAGACGCTTGATACGCACATGTCTGTCGTAGTCAACAAGACTCTGGTTGAACGAGACTACTAATCATGCATGGCGATTGTTATAAGGAAGCATGGTTTCTCCAACCGATCGCGAACTAAGGTACGTTACGTTAATAAATAAACATATTTGAAAGTGCAAATGCTTTAATTAGATGTTTGAGCCAGTGAATATACTAAAGTTATGATCAACCGCTGCTGATGTAAATCGTAACAGCGTCGAATACCTTTGCAGATTCATGCATAAAATAACAAGCCATACTTTAACGTTAATCTGTTACCATGATGATTTCTAGTAAAATTGAAACATATATCGGCGAATTTCGCTAAAAATATATTGCAAAATTAAAAAATATTCGATTATATTTTTAGAATTTCCCAAATATTTTATTCAAATAACCGGAGGTCATGTAAAAGTCTATGCAAATACACGGAGTTGAAAAACAAAGATAAAGAAGGAAAAAATCGGGACCGCAGAATTTTATGCAAATAACCGAAATATTCGAATAACCGTTATTCGATTATGTGGAGTCCTCTGTATATAGATTTTTTTGGTTTCTCAGTTATTTATTCATCTCCCCAAATTAACTTGTCCAGTTCTAACATCTGAGGATAAGATTATGATATTGGATGAGTAAGAATCAAGGTGCTTAGGCACTCATCATATGAGACCAACCTGAATCTGCCTCTGTGATGGTGTCGGTCAACTGTATAGAGTTGGTCATCTCGCTGGTGTCCAGCGTGGCTACAGACACACCATCCTGGGAAGGACCCGTGCTCAGTAGTACTGGGGTCGGGTTCATCTGTACTGTCACATTCTCATTACCTCTGATCGTAGTTGTCTGGAAATAAAATTTATATAATACTTAAATTCTGATAGACACAAAAGACATGAATTCTTGTAGAATTTCTATAAAAGTATACATGTGTATAATGTTTTTAATCTACATAGCAGTTCTTTAAAAGAATACATGTATGTATATATGTTTTAATTCTACTATCTCAACATATTACTTGTTCAGTCTATTAAGTTTACATGTTTTTATTGTAAATTTGATGTCACAAACTTAGAACCTGGAAATTGTCTAAAATCAGAATAGTGATGAGGGATTTTCTTTTATGCCATACTAATTGATTAAACTTTAGAGTTAAACTCATGTAAATCACAGTCAGCAGTAATGCTTTATGAAATGTTACACATTGAAAACTACATATTTCAGGTAATGTATGGACTATCATGTGATCTGTGCCCATAGCTGTACCACTAGGGGACATAACTTGACTGTCTTGTTTTATCAATCATTCAAATTTGACAAATTTGGTAGCACTTTCCCATAGCATAGAAATATCGGTACGCTGAGCCAATTAAGCAAATTGGTAAAATATTTTAGGATGTTATAGAAAGCTTTTTGATTGATTCCCCTATGACCTTACTCACTGGTAAAGTATGAACAATAATATGATCGGTGCCCATGGCTGTTCCACTTAGGGAGATAACTGGACTGTTTTGTGGCTGGGTGATGAGGAACGTGCCCGGACTTGACTGATGTAGTACTTCGTAGGCCTGGAAAGCTACATCTCCATCCGCAGATCCTGTGTCTAGTGTACCTGCTAAGGAGACATATACAGATAATATCAATACTCAAAAATTGTTTTGTAGAATGTTTATCTAAATAACAAATTTATCTAGATCAGTTTTATTTTTAAACATGAAATAAATATTAACAAGTCATAATTTTCCATTACCGGGTGGTATTTATGGCAGACAATACAGATTTCTATAGCCTGAAATAGTCCAGTGTACATAGTGAAGTAACCTACTGAGGAAACGTCGTTAGTTCAAACTCATGATCCACACTCTGAAAAGGGGGAGATAAGTTATTCCAATATAAATTAAACACATCTATAAGGATTATTGCTACCAAGTTTTATTAAAATCTCTCCAGTAATTCAATTCTGACTCAAACTTATACAAACACAATCATAGACCTTAATTTAATTTGTATTGCTCAACTCCTGAACAATATATGTCTCCGAGTCTCTTACCCGATTGTATAGGAAGAGGCTGAAGGTTAGAGTTTAGGGACATGGGGATCTGTAGTGTTGTCATGTCTGTGGAAGTTGTTGGCCGTGGCAATCCAATGTGGGAGAGTCGCACACCAGAAGATGTCACTGGATTCTTCATTCGTACATTTTGTAAGTGGACATTTTTCAAAAATATAATTAGATCTGAAATGAAGTTAAACAATTATGATAGAATTATTGTGTCATGTTTCATAATATACACTTCAAAACTAAAATTCCTAAATTTGGAAACAAAATACTTAGTCATGACCAGAGATATGTCTAAGAATGCTACAGCTGATGATGTATATTAGGTCATACCTGAGAAAGACAATAGTTGATAATCAGGGACATGCCTCTTTAAAGACCACCACTTTCCTCGAAGCCACTGTGGTGAACGTACACTGTAACAAGAAATTAGTTTTATTTTCTACAGTAGGTGAGGCAGTGAGACTTATTCAACATATCAAATATCAAAAGCATCAAACAAAGCAAATGTAAAAGTAACTGTGCCAATATTGTAAACATACTAATATATTAGCCACAATCAAATTTTATAGATTTCATATCAATTTCGAACAAATTAGCACACTATTGAATTACACATAATATTACAATAAAGTTAAAATCAACAATATACATACAGAAACTGCACAATACTTCAGATAGACAAAAGGGAAGAAAGAGCATTATCTATTGAATATGTTGTAAGTCTTTATCTTAAAACTCTGTAATAATTACCTTGGCCAGTTCTTTGCTAGTTCTACCCAGTCTATCTCTGTGTCATCAGACACACCTAAATTAGCAATTCTGAAAAAAGAAAACATATCATAATAATGACTATTGGAAATCAGAATGAAATTACATCCATACATACATAAACCTATATGCAAAGTTTAAAAACATTTTGGCTTTATCAGTTAAATTTCCTTTTAACAGTCAGCGTCTTTTAAGGAAATGCCAGGTTTGTTGGTGGAGGAAAGCCAGAGTACCCAGAGATAAACCACAGATCAGAAGTCAGTACATTGCAACTGCATTACATGGGATCCAAACTCGCATCCCAGAGGTGGAGGGCTTCTGGTTATATCAAAACATCCGCTCTGCCACTGCAGTACAAGTGTAAATAACAGAATACCTAGAAAACTGCACTACACTTCAGCCAAAATTCATGTATATGGTGAACCCACTGTATCATTTTTAACTTGAGAGCATTACCATATGTTTGAATCTTGCCTCACCTGGTTTATTTCACATGTGGTCACTCATATTACAACCTGCCCAAATCTATGTGGGAATTACCAAACATTTGTACAAGTATGTATTGATTGTCACCAACACTAAAACACATTACATCAGAAATAATAAAACAAATCTTCCATTTCTGTTGGTAAATGTTATCACTCATCAATCTAAAACTGCTAACAGTACTGGTATTATTATGTTTCAAAAGCTATTATCTTTTTCTGTAAATTCCATCCCCACACTGAAAATTTCAATAATCAGGTGAAAAGTATACAGCACAAGAAGACATTAGAGATTTTCACTATAAAAAAACAAGTGCAGACGATTTAGTATTTTTCTTCAGGTACAAAAGTTACTTACTTTACATCATTACCACCATTAAAAAGTTTGAGCTTCTAATTTTACTTCAAGTTAAAACTATGAAAAATAATTAATTGCATCCTGAAAAAAATCTGTGGCACTGTATCTTATAAAGAATGAAGTAATGATTGTGCATGCACCAAAGGCGAAACAAATTATTTTATGTTATTTTTTTGTGTTCATTAGGCATATATATACAGGATTAAACACCAATTATTGTTCAAATGATGAATATCAATAATGCTCTGTCTGCGGTGGAGCATCTTTAAGAAATCCTAGTAATCACTTACTTAATGACTAGATTGATATCATCCTCCCTTGTCCAGTCTGTCCCTCCCTTCTGTTTCCAGTTCAGGAAGTTTAACCATTTGGTTCGACACTGTTTCTCTGATCGTGTCAGAACTCTCTCTGCGACAGACGCCCAGGATAGTCCACTGGTGACATTCTCGCCTATTATGCAGATTCAAAAAGAAATATATTTAGACATGTTGGGACATCTTGGCCACTGAAGCCCCTGTCACATCACAAATATATTTCATGTTCCACCCATAAATCGAAATGTTCTATTATCTAGTCTCAATTCAAATTATATACTATGAATATTCAACATTTTTAGGTTTCTTTATCATGGTAATGACTCAATCAGAGGGTCAAATATTGAATAATGTTTTATGTGAACTAACTTTAATTTTTGAAACCCAGAGAAGTGGTATCTGAACTTGATGAATATATGACTCAATGTTTTATTCAAATTATTTCCAAATATTACCTGGTTTGACACCTGCTAGTTCATATACAGCCGATGAAAGCCGCAGCTCCTCTTCAGGTAACCATTTCCCTGGAAAACACGAATTATGTTCAATTTCAATTTCCAAATATTTTATTGACAAAAGATGCTATGTGTCAATAGGATTAGACATCAGGCACAGCCTTTCTTAGTCTTCTCTTGAAAACTATGTTAATTGTATAGTAACTTTCCTAGCCCTCTTGTTTGTAGGGTGGGGTCTATGAAAGTTACAGAAGAACAATGAATAGATTTTTATGCTTTTTTGTTCCTCAAGAGCTCACAAATAAAGACAAACTTGTAAATTATTTTATTAATATACTACATAATCTAGCAAAATTTTTTCCTATTCATTAAAAAAACATTAATTGTAATTCAAATCATAAGCTTGATTAAATAATGTCATCATTAAATTTTTTTACCTGAATTACATGTGTCTCTCATCAGCCGACATTTATCTTTGACCGATGAGGCACTCCTGCCCAACACTGACCCTATAGAAGCCCAGTCATTTCCATATTTACCCCGAAGTCTGCAGGAACACAAAACATATTGTATATTATATTGAAGTGAGTACATAGAACTAACTTTCGGCATATTCCCATTAGGGTATGACAGTACTGTTTGTACAATTCTAATGTACATGTACAATTTTACACAAGAATACTTCAGTAAAGTGTGACTTTGAAGTCTTTATATTCCTATCAGAAGATAAGAATTTTCTATATACTTATGTAATTTTATATACATATTTTGTATTGAACCAGTCTCCTCTTGCCTCTGAATCATTACTACAAGAATTAATGCTACCTACGGATGTAACGTATAAGATTAAATTAATTTCTGATGAAAGCCTAAATAGACATTCACCATTCACAATAACAAGAATTTTTATAGACAACTTTTAAATATACAGTGGAAGCCATATTCATCCATACTCATATAAATCAGTTAAAATATACATTTTTATGTGAAATTTTCTAAAAATTAAGAAACATTTCTCCGAAACAATACTTAGATGCTCCACCGCCGACAAATGTTTTTTTTTCTCTCTATCAACAATAGGAGCAGACGATTAAGTATTTTTCTTAGTTACAGAAGTTACTTATTTAACACCATTACCACCATTGGAAAGTTTGAGCTTCTAATTTTACTTCAAATTAAAATTGCAAAATATAATTAATTGAATCACGAAAAAATTCCATGGCACAATATCCTATATGGAATGAAGTACTGATTGTGCATGCACCAAAGGAATTTTTTTTAATATTATTTTTTGTGTTAATTAGACATATATACATAATTGGAGCATCTTTAAATAAAATTGAAAGTGTTATACAATGACAGTAAATAGACTAGTTAAAATAACATGGGTCTAGTGTGAAGTACTCACTCTCTCAGCTTTGCCATTTCCTCTTGAGAGTACTTCCCCATATGGTTTTTCTGATCATACATTCTGGTGACGCGTCTGTATACTGAAAACAATGGACGCTGCAATCCTTTGGCCACTGTCCTATAGAAATCTTTCCTTTCATCTTTCGACATTCCAAATATGATTTCAGTAGGTTCACTTATTCCACGTTCCTGTTAAATACATGTAAAAGAGCACATGATTTTCATTTAAATTCAAACACTATCTGTGCTAGGGATCAAGTTCATAATCCTAAAACCATCTTTGGCGATCAAGTAAGTAAGAGGGGTTTCAACAAGATTACTGGGACCCAACCAGAAGTTGTGATGAAACAGTAGTTGTAATTGTTAGCATATTCAACTGTGCGTTCAGATTTCCGAATTCTGCTGCTAAAAAATTCTTCATGATGGTGCAATTAATTTTTTCCCAAATCATGACTACTGTTCCTCCACAACGACTGGTAGGGTCCTAGCAATCATTTAAGAACCTCAAAATAAAATTTCATTGATGGACATTTTTAATTGAACTAAATAAAATATTAAAGCATCAATTTTTTTTAACTTATTTTTTATTCAGTTTTTCATATGTAATACACATAACATAATTATTTCCTTATTATCATTCTCACTGTTACCATCCTTACCTCCTCTAAATTGTCAACCAATTAAAGCATCAATTTGAAAAATAAATGACTTGAGTAAAATCAAGAAATACATACCCGACAATAAGCATCAATGTTACACTGTAGTATATCAATCTCTTCTTTTGTCCATTGTCCCTGTTTCCAGCTAGCACCTGTAAAACAACAACACCAGGCTTGTATATATATAGCTCACCTTATTAATAATACTAAAACGTCAAATTTGTTAAAAGCATGTATTACAAAGATAGCTACAAATCAATCAATACAAACAAGTTTAAGTGTTTGTTTGATTACTACAAACACTTTTTAGATTTGCAGAATCACAAGTGCCGAACCATGCATTTCAGTTTTAAAACTCTCTCCATTAGGCCAAAACATTTTTATGTATGTTTAAGGTTATATGACTGAGAAAACTAGGATAGATCGGGACACCTGAAACATACATTTGTTTTGCCTTATAAAACAAGATATCAAAAGCTGAATCCCCCTTTTGGCCCTGTCACTATGACTGCTTGATAAATTTCGTTAGGATAGCATTTGGTTTATGGCCCTTTCCCCGAGTGAGCCTCATGTATAATCCAATAATTTGACTTCAATACCTGTAAATTGTACATCTGACCTACTACATACCAAAGAGGCTAGAATGTAGAATATTTTGTCTACATTTCATCAGTAGAATGACAACACCTTTTAAATTGACATGTGACAAGTTGTTTTGAAGGGAGTTCCTACCTTTACTTTGCATGGCGACCTTGTCAAACCGTGTGGTAAACCAGGCTTGGGTCACATCCGAGTTGCCAAGAGATTTCTTGCCACTATTTCCTGGTCCTAGAAGTTGTTCAGACACAGTTTGGGTATCTAAGGGAACAGCATTAGCCATTGCAGTCACCACAGGGAGCTGTTGTTCTTCTAGCTGCGAGTCCAAAGATATAACATGCACACCTAATCAAACACATTTTTCAAGATGCCAGTCGGATACTTATAAATCTGATCATTGGCATGGTGTCATGCCAGTCACATTTACAGTTGTTGCACAAGCATATATTTACTGTTATGTGTATAAATTGTTCAACTACTACATTACAGAGTAATCTGCTCTTGCGGGTAGATATTGATTGTGACGTCATATGTTTCAGAAGGTAAAATCATAGCTTTTAGAGAAAATAACATTATGAGTTGTGCTCACAAAATAATGATGTCACAATGGAAACCTACCCAAAAGGGAGGTAATGATATGCAAAGATTAAATATTTAGCTGCAACATCATCTAGTGTTTATATGCCTACCTCGACAGCTGTCCCAGAATGAATCTTCTGCTGATCAGCCAATGTTATGTCTGGTTCTTCTCCGTTAGTGCTGTCAGCTACAGTGAGGACATAAGACTGTCCATCCTCCCCTTGGAATCTGAATCGCTTACTGGCAGGCTCGGAAACATCAGGTTCAACAGTAGCTGTGGTGGAGTTCATCCCCAACGAAGCTGGAATAAAGTAGATTAATGGCTATGAAGCACTTGTTTTCGGAGGATTTTTGTTATTCATTCTAGATGGCGATAAAAGCTACTTCTTAAACATTGTATAAATACATGCTATTCCGTCTTATATGACATAGCTACCTCCCTTGTGGGTTAGTATCGATTGTTTCATCATTATTATGTCAGCAAAACTATCATTTTGTTTTCTCTGAAAAGTATGAGGTTATGCTCACAGACCAAAGAATTCACAATCAATACCTACCTGCAAGGCAGAAAACTCTGTAATATGCAAACACTTGTGAATTGGAAAAAGTGGTGACAATAATGTCAATTACACTATCAGTGCCAATGATTGAACTTGCTATCCTCAGGACAAAAGGCAGACACTCTTGACTTTATTAACATATCTGGCTATATGGAAAATCTCAATGACCAAGCTGCACACTCATTCAATTTACATAAACAACATCGTATACCTGCCGCTTCTCTTGATAAGATGATGTAGCCATCAGCAATGCCGGACTCAAATCGCAGGACATTTTCTGTTGAAGACGATGCCTCTTCTCCAGGCAGTTCTTTTTTGATAATTGCACATACACTATCAGAGGCAATATCAGTTTCATCTTTGGCAGAGGACACTTCAGTTTGTTCTAATTCCCCTTCACACAAGTCCCTGTCAGCAGCTCCAATGTTCACCGTGGCCAGGTCTGTCATTCCTGTGGCTTCTACAGATGAAAGGTCCGAGGAGTTCTCCTCCGACAAAGCTTCCATGGCTGCCCTATTACTTTACACCTGGATCTGTGAATCATAAATAAAGTTTGATTTTATATAAATCTTTGTCTGCATATACACTGTATATTTTTGCTTTATATATTCATATGGCCGATGCCATTTTATGTATACAGTAAAACACAGTTATAACAAACTTCTGGGGACCAACAATAAACTTCATTATAAGTATATTAACCATTATGTATACATAATGCAGATATCTTCTAGGAATTTTGATGGGAATGAAAATTACTTTGTTATATAACTATAAATTTGTTGTAAGGGTGTTCGTTAAAAGCTTGTTTTTACTGTAGTGTACAAGTACTTCATTTTCTATGGCAGATCCTTTAGATCATAGTCAAAAGTGCTGTGTTTTTTGGGGGGTTTTTTTGGCAAAGGAAAACTGCTCGGCATTAATGAGGTCTCAGTAATTTATGGATGCAACATTTAAGGAATATGATGGAAATGACCAGTGTCTGTATACAGAAAATTCATAATGCCATACCCCATTGTATGCATATGTATCAAGGTAAATTCCTAAAGCATAGGAGCACCCACCTATATGACCGTACAACGAAGTCAGATACACTAAGGTATGGTTATACAGAAAGAAGAGACATTAGCAAGATGAATAGTTTTCGTAAGAAGTCAGTCTTGGTTTGTGTTTTAATGTATGGACACCATAAAAAATTCACGAGCATGCGCACGACAACCACTAACTACTAACACTAAGTCCGTCGGATGGAACTTAAAGACGGTGTCCCGTGTGAGGATGCCCAGCCTTGCACGATAAAAACCCCTCTGCGGTCTTTCGATGAAGAGTAGGTGTGATAACGCCGGCCCAGAGGATAGGTATAGGTACAGGTTATAGTTTAAATATTTTTACATAGATAAATTAGAAGGGCTTCAAAATTATAGAATCTATATACCAAATTGATAGGCTAAGTTCCTTCCTTTCCCCCTGCTCTTGATGGGTAGGGCTAGTTACTGCTAGACGATGCCATGGTAGGACCTTTTAGGATCTAGGAGTCGTCTTCCAAATTAATAGATATATAGGTACAGCAGACAACTCCTCACTCTATGCTTTCTCTATATACTTTGCTCTTCCTACTCCATTTCCTATCTTTTCTCGTGCCCCGAAACGTTATATATAGCGTCACGGTACGTAAAACTCTTCACACACTCAGATACACTCTACAAGGGATTATATTACTGGGTTTAGTGTCTATGGCATCTACCAACTAACAACTACAATTTATATATATACAAGTATGCAGATGCAACCATACACAGAGAATAATCAATTAATTTAACTATAACTACATACAAAGAGACACCCCCCCCCCCACAAGAATGCGCTGTTTTTATAGTGGAGGAAAACCACAAGGGAAAACCACCATGCCACAGTAGGGACAAAAAAAAACCCAATAGACATTGCCTTGAGCAGGAGTCATGCTTGAATCGGCGATTCTTGCCAGCACATTAGCGATCACAGCTCTCGTGGCACCTAAGTTCTAAACATGATAGATTAAATTAAAGTGAATAGTCGGGCAAAGAAAACCAGTCTTAATGCGTTCATTGGCCTTCCAAAAGTTCTCACATAATAATACGACGGTCAAGTTCTGCTTACGTTTCCCAGTTCTGATCATTGAAATAAAGAAAAGATGAAAGCATTGAAAGCGAGGCAGCAGGCTGCATGGAAAAGTAACCACGGACATAGTCAGCGGGAGGACGTTTTAGGATTCCTATACTTTAAATTAATTTCTACGTACGCAGACAGATTTTGACGAGAAAGTTTATTCCTTGCCCGACTGTTCACTTTAATACTTTTAATCTAGTCATCAGAAAAAACTTTTTTTCTTAAATGTGCATTGTTCAGAATACCCATTAATACAAAAATCCCACCTAGGCTTGGGTCCTCTGTAAAAATCTCTCAATATTAGTGTATTTTAGTTTATTTTTTATTGATAACGCAAAGTCTTGCAATATTATTTTTTTTCTGCAAAGCCTCTAATTTGTGGCATTTACCGATATCAAGTGCTTTCGAATTTGATAAAACGAACTACTAGACACCATACGCAACTCACACATTGCCAACTGCTGCATAACGTTAACACAAATTGTCAACTGGACTTAAAACATTTGTTGACGAATAAATAAAACTTCTCATAATGTGCGGTCATACGCCATTTTGTTTTGGAAGTTTTGTCGAAAACAAACAATTCGAACATTGAAGTCGTCATACTAATACTTTTTAAGAGAGATTTCAGTCATTCACAGTTTTTGACAGTTGTGCTGTGTTTCACCACGTGGGTCAGCTGAGAATCTTACTTCGATGTTTTCGTCCGGGTGTTTCATCAAGAACCAGGATGAGCAAGGACCAGGATGGCGGATGAACAAATTTCGTATCAAATATTTTTCCTCCTTAATTTCAAAAATGTCGATATTTACGAAAACTAATTAGTAAGAGGAAAAACCGCATTCAAAATGTTTCCACGTAATTTATTGAATGTGCTATTTTTGGTATTATACTCTTTAAAAAAGACGTTTTATGGTACTATATTTCCATGCGCAACAAAATAGAACGTCAAGGTGAAGAGGCTAGTAACGAATTCTCGCGATACCCCGAGATTTTAGAAATGGCTGCGCCTATCCAGTTTTTGCGGTCGTCCATGCGACTTTCGTCGTACCGGTGCTTATGCAAAGGGAGATGGAATCGCAAGGTTGGCAGTGGTGCATTATTGTAGTTTTTAGGCTTAGATTAATTTAAACATGCATTGACAATTAATTTAAAATGTGGATCAGTGTTTTCGTATTAGATAACGAGCTTTCATTTCGGTACACCCCGGATCTTGTCATTTGTAATAACCATAACTGTTGCATCCGAATGGATCAGCTGTTCGACAAAACTTTATCTCTGATATGCCCTACAAATGGATTTAGGGCACCAGGTCATATATGTCAATACTTGTAGTCAATGCTGTGGCCGTGTCACGAACACGCTTTCTAAAAACAATGTTTAAGATATTGTTTACTCTTTAGTTTAAAATAAAGTTAATTAGTGACTGCAATCCGGATCATGTTACATAAACAAACTTGTTGCCTATAATTTAATAAGACTTGATACCTAAACCCATATTCTTAGCATACACCGCAAGTTAATAATTGAACCAGAAACATAACCTTATGCTTCTTGTGAAACTGATCTCATAGTTCCACGGATTGGGAACACTCCCGTATATGCAGGATAGTCCTGCATTTAATAAATGGTCCAATATTTGAGGGATAATTTTGTTACGCAAATGCAGGATTCTGTGAAATGAAAATTGATAAACTTGTTTAAAAAATTTGTATCAAAAAAGGGCGTCATAATTTTCAGATAGTCACATAACTGATTGAAGACTTCATGAACTGTATGAACTATTGGATTCTATTAAAGATGCTCCACCGCCGAGCATAAATGATGTTCATTATTGGAACAGTAATTGGTGTTTAATCGTGTATATATATGTCTAATTAACACAAAAATTCATATAAAATATTTTATTTTGCCTTTGGTGCAAGCGCAATCAGTACTTCATTCCATATAGGATATAATGGCACGGAATTTTTTCGGGATGCAATTTAATATTTTTCATATTTTGAACTTGAAGTAAAATTAGAAGCTCAAACTGTTGAATGGTTGTAATGGTGTAAAGTAAGTAACTTGTAACAGAAGAAAAATATTAAATCGTCTGCTCCTGTTTTTAATAGTGAAAAATTACTATTTGTCAGCGGTGGAGCATCTTTAACTATATGATTTTCTTAGTGACTTTTACAATTATTTAGATAATGAAATTTGTTTCCATTTGAGTAATAATGGGGAAAGTTGTATTAGTGATGATGCCATGTAAAATTATGACGACCTTTTTTGATAACAATGTTTAAAGCAACTTTATCAATTTTCATTTCAATCCTGTATTTGCGGAACAAAATTATCCCTTAAATACAGGACCATTACTCAAATGCAAAACAATCCTGCATATATGGGAGTGTCCCAAACCTGTTCCAGACATACAAACGTTTGTCTCTTCTTCGATCGTACGAAGAGGAGCTCCTAGCTGTTTAAGTGTAAAAGGAGCAGATCAGTGTGGTTTGTAAATAGTGTTAAACACAATCTCATGCTTCTTTGGCTCAGTCATAGAGCCGTATTTTTTCACTGGAAACACAGATTTGATTCTTGGTCGGGGCACTAGACAGGAATCCTAGTGTAATTTAGCCCAAATCAGGCGGTACCACAGCCAGGTTAAATCCAAATAGAATGCACTTGCCCAATGTCATATCTGACTTAGATGGAAGGAGTTACCTCCCCTGACCTGTCTGATCAGATTGATTTCTTGTGTGATTTGTCACTTAGAGATAATAATATGCTAGATAGCAATCATTTGAATTATTCCATGAATTAGTACAAAATACAGAATTATAAAACAATTCAGAAGATTTTATGTATATTTCAGACAAGATAGTTATGCCATCATAATGCCATTACGTATGGCGCCATATACAGTACATATAACATATAAGTCATGTATTTTATGGTATGATAATTAAACAATAGCCATTTATCTACATGTATCAAAGCCATTCAAATACAGGTAATTATTGATTAAAATACAAAATGGCCAGAAGTTTGACATCCATGGCCAGCTTCCAATATTTACTTTTAAATGATTTTAAATGGACTTCGTTTTTGTATTATAAACGTCAAATATATTACTTGTGAATATGTTGGATGATGTAGCTTTTATAACCACAAATTGTTTTGTTTTTTGTTTTTTGTTTTTTTTAATATTTGACCTATTTTCATTGCCATTAGTTTTAGATGTTTTGTTATTGTTTTTAAGAGATGAATTCCACTTTGGTATTTAAATTAACAGACAGGAGTAGTAACAGTGCCAGCTCGAGATCTAAATCTACAGGAATACCAAAGTAAGAAGTTGATGGAAGATGGAGGTGTATCTGTTCAGAAGTTTGTAATGGTCAATAGCCTGGAGGATGCTAAAAAAGCTTCAGAAAGACTAAGTAGGTACCATACACCATATTTTCCCTAATGAGGGTGCCAGGCGTGGGTAAATGGCTTAGGGGGGCGCCGTTAATTGAGACCATTTTTAGATTTTTTATTTCTGAAACAGACTATAGTCATCTTGCTTTCAGTTTCATATTTTTCTGAAACTTATAATAACCAACTTACATTTTGACATAAATACTTGGCAAAGATATCCTTAGTTGTTCAGTGCAATAAATTTAGTGTTTATACAAGCTGAAATAAAGCATAACAAATAAGATTTTTTATTTCCAATGTAGTTAATATACTTTTCTGAAGCCAATTCACAAATATTTAAAGTCTTAACCAACTAAGTCCATGTAATATATTTAGATATAGTTTTCAAGAAATTTTGATTTTGGGAAATTTAAGGCTTGAATTGGGGAAAATTTAGAGTTTTGCCATGGGGAACGGGGCCAAATTTCGGCCCCAAATCATGTTGAAAAAAAGCCCTGTTTATTATTAAAATATTTTCTTTTTCAGAGGTTGATGAATATGTGATAAAAGCTCAAATTCTTGCCGGCGGAAGAGGAAAGGGGACGTTTAATGGTTAAGGGAGGCGTACATTTCACCAAAGAGTGAGTTTCAAGTTAATACTTTCACAGTCCTGATAAGTGTTAGTTACCTGGGGTATAATAAAAGGAAAGCCTGCTAAATTCATTTCTAAAATTTTACACA
>SAYR01004977.1:32332-53378 GCA_004382745.1 Argopecten irradians irradians
ATAAATATTATGGTTTGACACTGCTAGTTATATAAGCCGAGGAAGCCGCAGCTTCTTCCCGGTAACCATTTCCTGGAACCAAATTATATTCAATTTAATTTCCAAATATGTTAATTGACAAAAGAGTGTTATGTGTCAATAGCGATTAGACATCAGGCACAGCCTTTCTTAGTCTTCTCTTGAAACAATGTTAAATTGTATAGTATTTCATAGCTCTTGTCTGAAGGATGGGTCTATGAAAGTTTACAGAGAAAATGAATAGATTTTTTATGTCTTTTTGTTCTCAAGAGCTTACAAATAAAGAAACTTGTAACTATTTTATTAATTATACTACATAATCTAGGCAAAGAGTTTTTCCCTA
This sequence comes from Argopecten irradians irradians, assembly GCA_004382745.1. NCBI lineage: Eukaryota > Metazoa > Mollusca > Bivalvia > Pectinida > Pectinidae > Argopecten > Argopecten irradians. Next base: position 32,694 of record SAYR01004977.1, read on the forward strand.
TTTCATTAAATTAAATTTTTAATCAAATTCATAAGCTTGATTAATATTGTCATATAAATGTCATCATTAAGAAATTTTACCTGCAATTACACTGTGTTCTATCAGCCGAGATTTATCTTTTGACCGATGAGGCACTCTGCCCAACACTGGACCCTATAGAAGCCCAGTCATTTCCATATTTACCCCGAAGTTGGAGGCAACACAAAACAGTATTGTATTATTATATTGAAGTGAGTACATAGAATAACTTTCGGGATATTCCTTAGGGTATGACAGTACTGTTTTATCAATTCTAATGTACATGTACAATTTTACACAAGAATACTTCAGTAAAGTGTGACTTTGAAGTCTTTATATTCCTATCAGAAGAATTTAAGATTTTCTATATACTTATGTAATTTTATATACATATTTTGTTTGAACGCATGGTCTCCTCTTGCCTTCTGAATCATTATACAAGAATTACATGCTTACCTAGGGGATGTAACTGTATAAAGAATTAAATTTAATTTTCTGATGGAGCCTAAATAGACTTGCACCATTACAATAACAAGAATTTTTATAGACACTTTTTAAATATACAGTGGAAGCCATATTCATCATAACTCATATAAATCAGTTAAACATATACTTTTTAATGTGAACATGTTTCTAAAATTAAGAAACATTTCTCCGAAATCAATACTTAGATGCTCCACCAGCCGCAAAGTTTTTTTTTCTCTTATCAACATAGGGCAGACGATTAAGTATTTTTACTTAGTTACAGAAGTTACTTATTTAACCAACAATTACATTGGAGTTTGAGCTACTAATTTTTACTTCAAATTAAAATTGCAAAATTACAATTAATTGATCACGAAAAAAATTCCATGGCATATATCCATATATGGATGAAGTTAGATTGTGCATGCACCAAGGAATTTTTTTTTAATATTATTTTTTGTGTTAATTAGACATATATACACGTTGGAGCATTTTTTAAAATAATTGAAGTGTTATAACGTAAACAATGAAGTATAGATAGTTTAAAATAACATGGGTCTACGTGTGAAAGTACTCACTCTCTCAGCTTTTGCCATTTCCCTCTTGAGAGTACTTCCCCAATATAGGTTTTTCTGATCATACATTCTGGTGCGCGTCTGTATGACTGAAAAAATGGAGCGCTGCAATCCTTTGGCCACTGTCCATATAGAACTTTTCTTTCTCTTTCGACATTGCCAAATACTGATTTCAGTAGCGTTCACTTATTCCACAACGTTCCTGTTAAATACATGTAAAAGAAACATGATTTCATATTAAATTCAAACACTTCTGTGCTAGGGATAAGTTTATAATCCTACAAACCATACTTTGGCGATCAAGTAAGTAAGGGAGTTTAACAAGATTATGGGACCCAACCAGAAGTTGTGCATGAAACAGTAGTTTGTAATTGGTTAGCATATTCAACTGTGGCGTTTAGGATTTCCGAATTCTGCTGCTAAAAAATTTTACATGACATGGGTGCATAATTTTTTCCGCAAATCATGCTACTGTTCTCCACAACAAAAAATACTGGTAGGGTCCTAGCATGATTTTAAGAACCTCAAAATAAAATTTCATATGATGGACATTTTTAATTGAACTAAATAAATATTAAAGCATCAATTTTTTTAAAAGTTATTTTTTATTCAGTTTTTCATATGTAATACATAAATAATTATCGTTCCTTTATTATATTCTCTACTGTTCATCCTTACTCGTTAAATTGCTCACCAATTAAATGCATCAATTGAAAAATAAATGATTGAGTACAATCAGAAATACATACCCGACATAAGCATCAATGTTACACTGTAGTATAATCATATCTTCTTTTGTCCATTGTCCCTGTTTCAGCTAGCACTGTAAAACAACAACACCAAGGCTTGTTATTATATTAGTCACCTTATTATATACTAAAACGTCAATTTTTTAAAGCATGTATAACAAAGATACGCTACAATCAATCAATACAAACAAGTTAAGTGTTTGTTTTGATTATAAAACACTTTTTTTAGATTTGCGAATCAAACGTGGCGAACCATGCTTTACAGTTTAAAACTCTCTCATTAGGCCAAAACATTTATGTAGTTTAAGGTTATATGACTGAGAACTAGGATAGATCGGGACAGCTGAAACATACATTTGTTTTGCCTTATAACAAGATATTCAAAAGCTGAATCCCCTTTTGCCTGTCACTTATGACCTGCTTGATAAATTTTCGTTAGGATAGCATTTGGTTTATGGGCCCTTTCTCCAGGTGAGCCTTTCATGTATAATCCAATAATTGCTTCAATACTTAAATTGTACATTCTGGACCTATCTAACTTACCAAAGGAGCTGCTAGAATGTAGAATATTTTTGTTCTACTTTTCATCAGTAGAATGACAAACCTTTTTAAATTGACATGTGACAAGTGTGTTTTGGAAAGGGGTTCTAACCTTTATTCTGTTCATGGCGAGGGCTTGGTCACAACCGGTGGTACCGAGGCTTGGGTCACATCGAGTTTGCCAAGGCAGATTTCTTGCACTTAATTTCCTGGTCTAAGACAGTTGTTCAAGCACAGTTTGGGTAATCTAACGGGAACAGCATTAGCCATTGCAGTCACCAACAGGGAGCTGTTGTTCTTCTAGCTGCGAGTACCAAAGATCAATCATGCACACCTAATCCAAAAACCACCTTTTTTTTACAAAGAATGCCAGTACGGATACTTACTAATCTTGATTCAATATTGGCGATGGTGTCCAATGGCGAGTCACCATTTAACAGTTGTTGCACAAGCATATATATTTATCTGTTTATGTGTATAAATTGTTCAAAAGCTACTACATTACCAGAGTATTCTGCTCTTGCGGGTAGATAAGTTAGATATTGATGTGCGAACGTCATAATTATGTTTCAGAGGTAACATCATAGCTTTTAGAGACAATAACACTATGAGCTTGTGCTCACAAAATAATGGACGTAAACTACTGGAAACCTAACTCCAAAAGGAGAGGTAATGATATCAACAAGATTAAATATTATAGCTGGCAACAGTAATCATCTAGTGTTTATATTGGCCGTACGTCGAACAGTCTGCCCGAGAATGAATCTTCTGCTGATCAGCACGAATGTTATGTCTGTTCTTCTCGTCTAGTGCCTGTCAGTAAGTGAAGGAATAAGACAGTTCCATGCATCTTACCCTTGAAATCTGAATCGCTTACTGCAGGACTCGGAAACATCAAGGTTCAAGCAGTAGCTGTGGTGGGTTCATCCCGAAGAAGCTGGAAAAGTAGAATTATAAATGCTATGAAGCACTTGTTTTTCGGAGGATTGTTTTGGTTATTCATTTCTAGATTGGCGATAAAAGCTTACTTTTAACATTGTATAAATACATGCTATTCGTCTTATATGAACATAGCTACCCTCCCTTGTGGGTTAAGTATCGTTGTTTTCATACTCCATATTGATAAGGGTCTATTCTATATCTGTCCAAGGAGCCACTTTGGATGCAAACATTTTAGTCAAGATTCTTTCTGTTTCTCGAAAAGTTATGAAGGTCTAAATGCCTCACAGACGCCAAAGAATTCACAAATCAATACATACTGCAAGCAGACAACTCTGTAATATGGCAAACATTGGTGATTGGAAAAAGTGAGTGAATAATGTAATTACATTATCAGTGGCCAAAATTGATTAAACTTCTATCCTCAGGAAAAGGGCAGATACTCTTGACTTTATTAACAATCTGGTTATATGGAAAATTCAATGACAAGCTGCACACTCCATATCATTTTACATAAACAACATTGTGATACCTGGCCTGCTTTTTGATATAGAATGGATGTAGCCATCAGCAATGCGACGGATCTCAAATGCGAGGACATTTTTCTGTTGAAGACGATGCCTCTATCTCCAGGCAGTTCTTTTTTTGTAATTGCACCTACACTATCAGAGGCAATTCAGTTTAATCTTTGGCAGAGGACACTGTCAAGTTTGTTCTAATTTCCCTTCACACAAGTCCTGTCAGCAGCTCCACATGTTCACCGTGGCCGAGGTCTTGTCATTACCTGTGGTTCTAAGTATGAAAGGTTCCGATGCGGAGGGGATTCTCCTGCCGAACAAAGCTTCCATGGCTGCCCTATTATTTAACACCTGGATCTGTGAATCATAAATAAGTTTTGATTTTATATAAAATCTGTTGTCTGCATATACACTGTATATTTTTGCTTTAATATTCATTATGGGCCAGATGCCATTTTTGTTAATACAGTAAAACATCAGTTATTAAAAAACATTCTTGGGGGACCAACAATAACTTATTATCAGTTCTTAACCAGTTATGTATAACATATGCAAGATATCGTTCTAGGGATTTGATGGAATGAAATTAACTTGTTGTATACCTATTATAAATTTGTTTGTAAGGGTGTTTCGTATAAGCTTGTTTTTTACTGGGTGTGTAAAGTATATCTATTATCATTTTCTATGGCAGATTCTTTAGATCATAGTCGAAAAGTGGCTGTGTTTTTTTGGGGGGTTTTTTTGCAAAGCGAAAACTGCTCCGCCTTAATCGAGGTTAGTAATTTATGGATGCATACATTTAAGGAATATGAATGGAATGCCTAGTGGTCTGTAATACAGAAAGATATCATCAATGGGGCATAACCCGATTGTATGCATATGTATCAAGGTAAATTCCTAAGCATAGGAGCCACCCACCCTATATTGACCGTACAACGAGTCAGATACACTAAAGGTATGGTTTATACAGAAGAAGAGACATTAGCAAGATGATGAGTTTTCGTAAGAAGTCAGTCTTGGTTTTGTGTCTCTATGTATGGACACAATAACAATTCACGAGCATTGCCACGGAACCCACTAACTACTAACTTAAGTCCGTCGGATGGAACTTAAAGACGGTGTCCCGTGTGAGGATGTCCCAGCCTTTGCACGATTAAAAAAGCCCCTCTAGCGGTTTTCGATGAGAGTAGGTGTGATAAACGCAGGCCTAAAGAGGATAGGTATAGTGTACCCGGTTATTAGTTTTAAAATATTTTTACAATAGATGATATATTTAGAAGGGGCTTCCAAAATTTATGAGATACTATATATCAAATTGATAGGCTATAGTTCCTTCCTTTCCCCTGCCTACTTTGGATGGGTAGGGCTATTAACCTGCTAGGATACGAATGCATGGTAGGACCATTTTAAGGATCTAGCGAGTCGTCTTCCAAATTAATAGATATATAGGTAGAGCAGACAACTCCATCACTCTATGCTTTCGTCTTATACTTTGGCTCTATCTACTCCATTTCCTATCTTTTTCTCGTGCCCAGCGATAACGTTATATATGCGTCACGGTACGTCAAAACTCTTCAACACCTCAGATACACTCTCAGAGGGATTATATTACTGGGTTTGAAGTGTCTATGGGTCATCTTACAATAACAAACTACAATTTATGAGTATAACAAGTATGCAGATGCACCATACACAAGAGAATAATCAATTATTTAACTATAAACTACATACAAAGAGACACCCCCCCCGCACTATCAGAATGGGCTGTTTTTAATAGTCAGGTGGAAAACCACAAGGGAAATACCACCATGCCCAGTGGGGACAAAGAAAAAACCCAATAGCACATTGCTTGAGTCAGGAGTCATGCTTGAATCGGCGATTCTTGCCAGCACATTAGCGATCACAGCTCTCGTGGCACCTAAGTTCTAAACATGATAGATTAAATTAAGTGAATAGTCGGGCAAAGAAAACCAGTCTTAATGCGTTCATATGGCCTTCCAAAAGTTCTCACATAATAATACGACGGTCAAGTTCTGGCTTACGTTTCCAGTTCTGATCATTGAAATAAAGAAAAGATGAAAAGCATTGAAAGCGAGGGCAGCAGGCTGCACTGGGAAAGTAACCACGGACTATTAGTCAGCGGGAGGACGTTTTAGGGATTCCTATAACTTTAAATTAATTTCTACGTACGCAGACAGATTTTGACGAGAAAGTTTATTCCTTGCCCGACTGTTCACTTTAATACTTTTATTATCATACAGAAAAAACTTTTTTTTCTTAAAATGTGCATTGTTCAGAATACCATTAATACAAAAATCCCACCCTAGGCTTGGGTCCTCTGTAAAAATCTCTCAATATTAGTGTATTTTAGTTTATTTTTTATTGATAACGCAAAGTCTTTGCAATATTATTTTTTTTCTGCAAAGCCTCTAATTTGTGGCATTACCGATATCAAGTGCTTTCGAATTTGATAAAACGAACTACTAGACACCATACCGGCAACTCACACATGCCAATGCTGCATAACGTTAACAAAAATTGTCAACTGGACTTAAACATTGTTGACGAATAAATAAAACTTCTCATAATGTGCGGTCATACGCCATTTTGTTTTGGAAGTTTTGTCGAAAACAAACAATTCGAACATTGAAGTCGTCATACTAATACTTTTTTAAGAGAGATTTTCAGTCATTTCACAGTTTTTGACAGTTGTGCTGGTTTCACCACGTGGGTCAGCTGAGATCTTACTTCGATGTTTTTCGTCCGGGTGTTTCATCAAGAACCAGGATGAGCAAGGACCAGGATGGCGGATGACAAATTTCGTAATAAATATTTTTCCTCCTTAATTTCAAAAATTGTCGATATTTACGAAAACTAATTAGTAAGAGGAAAAACCGCATTCAAAATGTTTCCACGTAATTTATTGAATGTGGCTATTTTTGGTATTATACTCTTTAAAAAAGACGTTTTAATGGTAACTATATTTCCCATGCGCAACAAAATAGAACGTCAAGGTGAAGAGGCTAGTAACGAATTCGCGATACCCCGAGATTTTAGAAATGGCTGCGCCTATACCAGTTTTTGCGGTCGTCCATGCGACTTTCGTCGTACCGGGTGCTTATGAAAAAGGGAGATGGAATGCAAGGTTGGGCAGTTGGTAGCATTATTGTGTTTTTAGGCCTTAGATTGACTTTAAAATGCATTGAAATTAATTTAAAATGTGGATCAGTGTTTTCGTATTAGATAACGAGCTTCATTTGCTACAATACCCGGATCTTGTCAATTTGTATAACGCATAACTGTTGCATCCGAATGGTCAGCTGTTCGACAAAACTTTATCTCTGATATGCCTTACAAATGGATTTAGGGCACCAGGTCTTATATGTCAATACTTGTAGTCAATGCTGTGGCCGTGTCACGAACACGCTTTCTAAAAACATTTATTAAGATATTGTTTACTCTTTAGTTTAAGAATAAAGTTAATTAGTGACTGCAATCCGATCATGTTACATAAACAAAACTTGTTGCAAATATTTAATAAAGACTTGATACTAAACCTATATTCTTACTTCTTAGCATACACTCGCAAGTTAATAATTGAACAGAAAACATAACCTTATGCTTCTTGTGAACTGATCTCAATAGTTCCAACGGATTGGGGACACTCCGTTATGCAGGATATCTGCATTTAATAAATGGTCCAATATTTGAGGGATAATTTTTGTTAGCAAATGCAGGATTCTGTGAAATGAAATGCATAAATTGTTTAAAAAAAATTTTGTATCAAAAAAGGGCGTCATAATTTTCAGATATTCACATAACTGATTGAAGACTTTGTTTTTATGTATGAACTATTGGATTCTATTAACTATGATTTTCTCTAGTGACTTTTTACAATTATTTAGATAAATGAATTTGTTTCCATTTGAGTAATAAGGGAAAGTTGTATTAGTGATGAATGCAATGAAATTCATGACGCTTCTTTTGTAAAATGTTTAAGCAACTTAATCAATTTTTCATTTCAATCCTGTATTTGCGAACAAAATTATCCTTAATACAGACCATTACTCAAAATGCAAAACTATCCTGCATGTATGGGAGTGTCCCAAAACCTTGTTCTAGACATACAAACATTGTCTTCTTCTTCGATTCGTATCGAAGAGGAGCTCCTAGCTGTTTTAAGTGTAAAAGGAGCAGATCAGTGTGGTTTGTAAATAGTGTTAAACACAATCTCATGCTTTTTTGGCTCAGTCATAGAGCCGTATTTTTTCGCTGGAAACACAAGATTTTGATTCTTGGTTCGGGGCACTAGACAGGAATCCTAGTGTAATTTAGCCCAAATCAGGCGGTACCACAGCCAGGTTAAACCTAAATAGAATGCACTTTGCCACTGTCATATCTGACTTAGATGGAAGGAGTTACTCCCTGTCTGTCTGATCAGATTTGATTTCTTGTGTGTTTGTCACTAAGAGTAATAATGTGCTAGATAGCAATCATTTTGAATTATTCCATGAATTAGTACAAATACAGAATTATAAACATTCAGAAGATTTTATGTATATTTCAGACAAGATAGTAATGCCATCATAATGCATTACGTATGGTCCATATACAGTTCATATAACATATAAGTCATGTATTTTATGGTATGATATTAAACAATAGCCATCTATCCTACATGTTCAAAGCCATTCAAATACAGCTAATTATTGATTAAAATAGAAAATGGCCAGAAGTTTTGACATCCAATGCCAGCTTCCAATATTTACTTTTAAATGATTTTAATGGATTTCATTTTTGTATTTAAACGTCAAATATATAACTTGTGCATATGTTGGATGATGTAGCTTTTATACCACAATTGGTTTTTTTTTTTTTTTTTTTCAAAATTTGACCTATTTTCATTGCCATTAGTTTTAGATGTTTGTTATTGTTTTTAAGAGATGAATTCCACTTTGGTATTTAAATTAACAGACAGGAGTAGTACAGTGGCCACTCGAGATCTAATCTACAGGAATCCAAAAGTAGAAGTTGATGGAAGATGGAGGTGTATCTGTTCAGAAGTTTGTATGGTCAATAGCCTGGAGGATGCTAAAAAAGCTTCAGAAAGACTAAGTAGGTACCATATACCATATTTTCCCTAATGAGGGTGCCAAGGCGGGGTAAATGGCTTGGGGGGCGCGGTTATTTGAGACATTTTTTAGATATTTTTTTTTCTGAAAACAGATATTAGTCCTCTTGCTTTAGTTTCAATATTTTTTCTGAAACTTATAATAACCAACTTACATTTTGACATAAATACTTGGCAAAGATATCCTTAGTTGTTCAGTGCAATAAATTTAGTGTTTATACAAGCTGATTGAATATCTGTTAGGCATCAGATTGATGTAAATCTGTATTTCATTAACGTCTTGCAGAAGACAAATAGTCAAATCTCGGCACAAAAAATTGTAGAAATTAGTTGATTTTTTTCAGCAAAAAACGTGGGGGCGCCCTTTTTAAAGGAGGCGCTCTTTGATTTTGGGAAAATGTGCAACAAAACAAGGATTTGGGGAAAATTATGAAATATGAAATAAAGCATAACAAATAAGATTTTTTTTTCCAATGTAGTTAAAGTGAACAGTCGGGCAAGGATGGCTAAAGTCGGTAAAAATGGTGTGAATGTATCCAGTGTAATTTCTTATGAAATGGAAAAATAAAATTTCTCGTCAAAATCTGTCTGCATACGAAGAAATTAATTTAAAGTATGGAAATTCTAATACGTCCTCCCTTCTCAATATGTCCGTTGTTACATTTCCACGCAGCCTCGCTTTCAATGCTTTCAACTTTTCTTTACTTTAATGGTCAGAACTGGGAAACTCAGCAGAACTTGGCCGTCGTATTAATATATGAGAAATTTTGGAAGGCCAATGAACGCATTTAGACTGGTTTTCTTTGCCCGACTATTCACTTTAATATACTTTTCTGAAGCCAATTCACAAATATTTAAAGTCTTAACCAACTAAGTTCATGTAATATATTTAGATATAGTCTTCAAGAAATTTTGATTTTGGAAATTTAAGGCTTGAATTGGGGAAAATTTAGAGTTTTGCCATGGGGAACGGGGCCAAATTGCGGCCCCAAATCATGTTGAAAAAAAGCCCTGTTTATTATTAAAATATTTTCTTTTTCAGAGGTTGATGAATATGTGATAAAAGCTCAAATTCTTGCCGGCGGAAGAGGAAAGGGGACATTTTCAAATGGTTTTAAGGGAGGCGTACATTTAACCAAAGAGTGAGTTTCAAGTTAATACTACAGGTCCTGATAAGTGTTAGTTACTGGGTAATAAATATAAGGAAAGCCATGCTAATATTTCTAAAAATTTACACAGCCTTATTACCTATAACGATGCTCCGACGCCGACAGAGCATTAACAACTCTTATTATTTGAACAATACATGGAAATTATTCATTTAATGTAAATATATGTCAAATTAACACAAAAAAATTGTATAAAATAATTGACTTTGCTTTTGGTGGATGCACAATTAGTACTTCATTCTATTCTGTATTTGCACATTACAGAGTTATCTGCCCTTACGGGTAGGTATTGATTGTGACGTCATTCGTTTGCGAGCGTAACGTCATAATTTTCGGAGAAAACGACGTGAATTGCGCTCACAAAATAATGACATAACAATCAATACCTACCCGCAATGGAGTTAACTCTGAAATATGCAAAGACGGAATAGTGCCGGGACGCATTTATGTATTTTTCAATGATTTTATCTTGAAGTTAAATTAGAAGGTCAAACTTTTCAATGGTAGTTATTGTATAATGTGAGTAATAAACTTCTACAAACATTTTGTAAGATCGGGAATGGCTGTGTGAGATTTGAGAATTGTGAGGCTATAATTTGTACTGGCTGCTCTTTCTGACTTTTCAGTCCATCCAAAGTAGAAGGAATCGTAGAAAACATGCTCGGTCACAAACTGACAACGAAACAGACGGCAGCTGATGGGGTCAAGGTCAACCAGGTTAGCACTAGATATTTTAATTCATATATTTATGACACAACTTGTTGTTGTCCTTGCGTCCATTTGTAAACATTATTTCTCAGAAAGTACAGAAGATATCTTTCTCCAATTTCATGCATATGTTCCCTTAGCATCTTAGTTGTACATAATGCATTTTAGGACTAATCAGTCAACAAGACAACTAACCAGCAGCCATCTTGGATTTTGGTAGTTGAAGTTTCTCAGAAAGTACAAAAGGGATCTGTCTCAAATTTCATATGCAGGATCAAATGCCTTTGGACCTTAGTTTTGAATGGAATATTTTTGATTATTTAGGTAATGGTAGCAGAAGCTTTAGACATCGCCAAGGAGACGTATTTCGCCATTGTGATGGATCGCGGGTACAATGGTCCTGTCATGGTTGGCAGCAAACATGGAGGTGTAGATATCGAGGAGACTGCGGAAAAAGATCCTGACTCTATTATTAAGGTAGAAATAGTCTAATAAATCCAATTTTAATGAAATTGCTGGTTTATTGAATTTACAAGAAAAGTCATTGTATTTAAGAATGAGTACAAACTGACAATTTTAAAATTTTACAAGCAAATCTTATTTGTATTAAATCATGATGAGTAGATCATAATAATTTTTTTTTTCATTTTGAAAATTAATCATCTAATTTGGTTATTGGTATTAAAGATAATAAAATATAGAGCTATCAATTAACTGACTAACATCCAAGCAGTATATAGCCATGTTTCGTACTCACACATGTTTCCATTCGTTGTGGGAGCAAATGTTGTAGCATACACAATACAAATTACAAAGCCATGCGCGCTACCCGTCGGCGATCCTTCAATTAGCATTATGTGTAACTTAAACAGAAATATGTCATTTGATTTTTGGAAGTGGGGATAGCAATAACATTATTTTAGATTCTATTATGTTTCATTAGGAAGCGGTGGACATTGTCACAGGTATTACAGATGAACAAGCCCTTAGGATGGCAGAGAAGTTGGACTTCACCGGAGAACATCTACAAGAGGTAAAGGACAGTGAACTTTCAGGAGGGCTTCATCCTTGGTTGAATTGTGCAAACCAAGAGTCCTCGAGACTTGATATCTGGCATGTAGACTAAACCACGGTTATAACGAACCTCTGGAGACCAACAAAATCACTTTGTTATACAAGATATCTTATAGATACCTTGATAGAAATACATATTACAACGTTATAACCATAAATTTTGGTTGTAAATGTGTTTGTTTTTAAACATATTCTTCTGTACATGTTGGAGAGCTTCAAAAGTTGTTAAAATGACTGATCTTGACCCTCATTAAAGATATCATTTAGTTTTAACTGAATACTGAAATGGTTCTTGTCCTTTACATTCCAGGCAGCGACACAAATCACCAGACTTTATAACCTATTTGTGAAGGTAGACGCTACACAGTTGGAGATTAACCCCTTCGGAGAGACCCCAGATGGACGAGGTGAGTGTGTTAAAGTACAGTAAGGATTGGTATCTTAACTTGAAGACTTTAGGCTCCATCTTTGCCAACCGGATGTTGTTGATACCTGGACTTATTATGTTGATATGAAGATCAGTGTGCTTATTTCTTGCATTAAAGTTGTATGGTCTGTAACTTGTTGTGTTTTTGGCATAGAAAAGTATTTAAAGTGTTCTATATATTTTTCTCCGCAACTCGGTTTTAAACTTTTGATATTTACCGACTTTTGTAAAGTTCGCATTCTTCAAATTATTAAACAATCAATTTAAAATATTGATTTTTAACGTGTATATGTTTAAAATAGCTTGGAAATATCCGAACTGTTCCTATCTATTCCAACCTGTACGGATCTTGCCAATTTTGACCACGTGATACGGCTCGGGAGGTTCCGATCTATACGGGTATTGCCAATGTCAGTCACGTGATGCAACTCAGTTGCCGATATTACCTGAAAGTTTGAAACATATTGTTGACTCTGGAGTTTTTTTCAAAACATGTGATATTTCATGCCACATTTACCACTATATCAATATTATATTGGTGCTTTCATGATTCTGAACCATCATATATAAGCATCCATTTTCACACATTTTATGTTTTATGAGAGTTTGTGATGGTGAAAATTACAAGAAATACAACTTTAAACTGGAGACTCCCAAAATTCTAAGGGGGAAAAAATTGTCTCCAGTTAGAAAGATATGACACTTGCGTGTCCCGTCTCCAAAACAAACTTCCAGATTTCTGCTGTTTTACATAATCTCCTAATATTGGTGGTTAATTGTACTCAGCCCACATGGTTTTAGTGTCTCGATCCCCACGTTTTAATATTTCTTTATCAATTAATGCTGAATGCATTGGGAATTCAAGGAAGATTGTACCAGGTTTCTATGAAATTAATTTTGTATAGATGCTAAGAGTTTTATTGTTGATGATGAAGTTTACAGCAATATGGCTTAATCTATTTATCACTTTACAGTGGTGTGTTTTGACGCCAAGTTAAATTTTGATGACAACGCCGCATTCCGACAAAAAGAAATATTCGACATGGAGGACACCAGTGAAACAGATCCACGGGAGATTGAAGCGAACAGACTCAAGTTGAACTACATAGGGTTGGATGGTAGCATCGGATGTTTAGGTAACATGTTTGTTCTTTGATGATGATCATCAAATTGTTTATTATTTCGTTAAATTAAATATGACTTTGAATTTCTAAATATGAGCAGCAATACTCCAAACCAACTTATTTTTACAGAGACTGAATTTTGTGGTTACATGCCTAAATACTTTTGCGATGATTTAATTTTGCGATTAGAGTCATAAGGTTCTAATTTATGTGATGTTTGTGGTCTGTTAGCTTTCCTTAAAATTGTCTAGTCATCAAGCAAAAACAAAAATGAGGGTTTAACTACAGGAGTTTGACGTTCAGTCAATAATATATAGTATAAACAAATAAAAAATACCCCTATATGCTATATAAAAACACCAGGAATGAAATGCATCGCTGGCCAATTATTTTACCAGATTCCTGTCAGATTCTGGTCGAATCAGCTCTTTAGGATGTTCCGTTTGGAGTGCTCTCCCTTGTATAAAACTTTAAAATGTTCATCAAAACTATCTTTTTAGTTCACGAAAAAATGTAAACGATATGTAACAAGCATAGATATTTTATCAGGAATTGCATTTAAAAATAATTAAATTTCATTTGTGCGGAACTGTGTGACGTCAGCATATGGATTCGGAAACAAAAACAAAGTAGTCCCCAAATCTGCAAACTTTCATAATGACATGGGATTAAACTTATTGTGGTGGGGTTGTGAACAGTTTAGTGTTGATATATGTGAAGAATAACATCTGATTGTATTATCGGCGCGGTGACACATGCAGACATTGCCCAGAAAATTTTTTACAGAACTTTTACCGAAGATGGTGAAAAATTTGGCCAGCAATGCATTTAATTCCTGGTGTTTTTATATAGTATATAGCGATATTTTTTATATTAAGCAAATCTGTACAATAGCAAGCTTGGGAATAAAAAATGAATTTAGCCTAAATGTCTTTAAAATTAATCTTAATGCATTGAATTGATTTGAACCATATTTGGTGTGTAGTATCCTTGACTGAAGGGAAAACAATAAATGGAAATCTTAGAATTTTCCAGCTCATTGGTCCTTGGAGATCATGCAATATTCCTGTGTACAGTGTCTTTTATCATGTGTCATTATTCTCTGTTGTGTTTGTAGTTAATGGTGCTGGTCTTGCCATGGCGACGATGGACATCATCAAACTTCACGGCGGGGAACCAGCCAACTTTCTGGATGTAGGAGGTGGAGTATCTGAACAGCAAGTGTATGACGCCTTCCAGCTACTTACTGCCGATTCTCATGTATGTTAAGTTATAGCAATAGTTTTGTGTTTTTGAAAAATTATGCTTTAGATCTAAAAACATTGTACCATTACCAGTGTCATTAATTTAATAAACTATATCTTGAATCTCTGAATATGTGACATGAATTTGGCATTCCATTTAATTTTATCCCATTCACCCCTCAAGTTTCATAATGGACTATTCTGGTTCTTCAAGTAGAAGAGTCCAAATGTGTCTTTAGGGGTGAGTGAGTTAATATAAATGCTTTTAAGATGAATCTTCTCATAACAAATTGAATAGTAATACAGATTTTAATTATCTCAGAACCAAACATGTTTTGGATAATAGGCGAGTTTCTTGAAATTTAACATATTTAGCAAACTATTATAGTGACTCTTTCCTTTTTACATTTGTAGGTGAAGGGAATTCTAGTGAATGTGTTTGGTGGTATTGTAAACTGTGCGACTGTCGCCACTGGTATCCTTAAAGCCTGTCAGAGGATCAACCTGAAGCTCCCTCTGGTGGTTCGTTTAGAAGGTAGGCAACTCTGCTTGATCATTTTATATTGTTCTTCTATGAAGGAACTTTGGTAACCATGTGGCTATGTGTCCAACATTCCACCACTAATACACATGACTGTGAGACTTGTAACAGCCAATATTCTTTCCCTCCTGCTGATTGTTTCTTAGTTCAAATCCCATTTGACTGAATCTCTGACTGAAAGTTTCCTCGAAATTCAGCTGTCTGATTCTTCCCGGGAGAACCTTTTCAGACAGGGTAAAATATTCTTTCAGAAGTGGTAACTTCATCTTTCCACAGCCATTAAAATCTGGCAGGCTTTTAAATAACCAAAAGCTTGTAAAACAAATCACAATACTGATGTTTGAGTACATTTTGTCATTGTTATCTCCCCTACCCTGTAATATGCTTGAAAATGTGTACCGAAAGATAACTGCATAATCATATAAAATTCATAATCGTGACATAAACTTACTTCCTAACGACTCGTTTTATTATTGAATATATTGTCCCAAGGTATATGAAATAAAAGATGTTATAATTAGCTGGACTGATTATTATGGGCAAGTGAGGCAGACCCAAAAAGGCTAATTCATACCATTTGCTTTTCTGCTGAAGCATATCATCTTTACTTTAAGGAGAATTTTCAACTTCCTGAAGCAGAGGCGTGTTTTTCTAATTTTAAAAATAATCCTGTTTGATTTTTTCACTTCAGGACAAAATGTTGAAGCTGGAAGAAAAATCCTTGAGGAGAGCAACCTTCCCATAAAAGCAGCCTTTGGATTTGAGGAAGCGGCCAAGCTAGCCGTGGCCAGCGTGAAATGAGAGGGATATATCGCCGTAGATTTAGGTCACTGCTGAGGTGTCGGTGCTGAATCCTAATATCTCATGCCATTTATCTTATCATAATCCTACGACAATCGAAATTAAAATATAAAATTAGTATTTTTGAAGTGCTAGAAACTATTCACAGGCTTAAGGTATCATTTCATAGAGCTGAATAACTTGATAGCTGTTCTTTTGGACAGAATTTTGTTTTTTTTTGGTTATTTATTAGTGAAAGTAACATCTAAGATTTTTGAAGAAAAAAAAATCTTACATAATCAAAGTACGAGGAATTTTAAAACTTAAAAAAGTATTGGTAACTATGCACAATTAAAAGTCAATTTATTAGTAGATGTTGATTGAGTCGCAGAGGTACCATCTAATTTTTAACCCAACACAATCAGAATGCAAATTGTGTATCTTTTTACGTATTTTGGGCACCATTGATCAATTAATTTTTAGATAGTAAAAAAATATGGTGGTGGCTCGATGTGGGATGTAAACTATTACATGTAATTTAAAGAATTTTTGATTTTCATTCTTTTTTTATCTGTATCTGTACCTGTTGGGAGATTTTTTTCCTAAAAACACAAGAATGAAAGAGTTTATGTAAGGGATACAACATGATGCTTTGTGTGTATGATTTTTGGTGTGGATGTGATGATAATGTTAATGTTATTCAGGATAATGAAGGCAGCAATCATGTTGTGGAAAACATTGAAAATATGTTTGATTGATGTCTATTTAATAATGATAATCATGTTTTGATACTTTTAAATGGGTTTGCTTTATTTGAAAGTGTATAAAAATTATTTTGGTACTGTAAATCACTGTATTTTGGTGAGATATAATTTTCGCATAATTTCATGAGGGAATTAAAATCATATGTGAATTTGAATATTTCGCAAATACATGTAATTGTATAAAATGTAATCACAATATATGAACACAGTTAACAGCCTTTGATCGCAGATTAATATACATTTGTTTTTGCAAATATGAGGAAACGAGGATGCGAAATATTGTATACACAAAACTAAAGTGGTTTATAGTAGTATTGTGATAAAAGATGAGCGCAAGTGAATAAATGTATCACAAGATGTGAGATCGCTGAATCATAATGTCTTATATCACCTGTGGTGTTTCATATGACTCAGGGGCATAACAAAATTCAAAAATTAGGAATTTATTCCATCTTTGCATGTTATACAGTGTTATCTGCCCCTGTAGGTAGGTATGAATGCTGACATTGTTATTTTATGACTGAAATTTGTAGAGATTTCTCTGAAGTCTGTGACGATATGCTTGCAAACACTTGATGAATTATGAATTATATTTTATGATTAATATAAAAACTTTCTCTCAAGAAAAGATAACTCGGTATTGTGCAAAAAGAAAATGCAAAATGTATGCATTAAAGTCAATCTGTATTAGATATCATCTTTTTTGACAACTCGGTTGTCCAAAATATACGAGTGTTTACTGCTGAGAAAAAGGTCAAATTCATACAGAGAAACCAAGTAAACTATTGACAGGACTATGACCCCACATGGTATAATTTGAGTTATCCACATATTGAAAATTTTTAGTCAGGAATTAATTAAACATGAGGTGTTATCATTTATATGGAACAACCAGCTCAACAGTTTGTGAAAGTAATTATTTCAAGTATAAATTCCAACAGACCTTCAGATTTTGTCACAGGTCTATAAAGGCTTTGTCGAGGCTTGTTGAAAAACAATATAAAATCACTCCTGCGCCAGGGAACTGCTGAAATTTTACTGCTGTGGATATGTAAGCATCACTTACCTCAAACTCAATCAATCAGTCATGTGTATAGCCAATATACAATGTAAATATGTATAATTAAATATATTTGTGATGGTTTTTGTAATAAAAAAGCAAGTATATATATACATGATTGTCAAAAAATTACAATGGTGTCAAGGTCTCAACAGTAACTCAATAGAATTGTTCATGGCTTGTACTTTGTCTTTTTGCAGATAACATCATAAAAGGATGATTTAATCTTGTTTTTGTGAAAGAAATTGTAAGAAAATAATATAGATTAATAAATTGTATGAAATATAATAATATAGTAATTTATTATAAAAAAACCCAGCTTAAATATACATGTAGTATACTGTATACACAGAGCTTTCTAGGGATTTCTTTACTTCGGGCACTTTTTCATTGGTTGTACATTTTTGAATTTGTGATACAGACTTATATGTGATATAAATGTGGCTAGACGTTTGATTTCTGTCGATGGTAGAAATGGAAATCCATGTAGTAAAGAATTTGTGTTAAATATTCACATTAATGTTGAGTAAATAATGTGATTCTATGAGTGACTAATAGTATTATTTTTTTAACATGCTTTTGAATAAAATTATATAGAATCATGTACACATTGATATCTATGTTAATGTAAAAACTCAACATTTATTTATGGATGTTATTTGTTTTGAAAATCATTTAGGAATCGATTTAAACAAACTTCTTTTATATAGGAACAATAATATACTTGGTGTTCATTGTCATATTCAGAAAGAAAATGGTATTTATTAAACAACTTGTTACATTTCTTCTACTTTTGCATTAAAATATGCGTGAGAATTTAATTTCTGAAAAACTATTAAAACGTGTTCAATTTGATATATTTTGGATGGCTATTGTATACAGCGAGGCCTGTATATACTGACCACTTTTAAAGAAGAACAGTAGAGAGGAATGACTTAGTAGGCAGTGGTCTTTATATCCAGGTGGTTTTATTATAGAGGTTACAGTAAAACCTGTATATACCGACCACCTTTAGGGAACACCAGTAGAGAGGGATGACTGTAGTAGGCAGTGGTCTTTATATCCAGGTGGTTTTATTATAAAGGTTACAGTAAAACCTGTATTTACCGACCACCTTTAGAGAACACCAGTAGAGAGGGATAACTGTAGTAGGCAGTGGTCTTTATATCCAGGTGGTTTTATTATAAAGGTTACAGTAAAACCTGTATTTACCGACCACCTTTATAGAGACAACCAGTAGAAGAAGGGATAACTGGTAGTAGGCAGTGGTCTTTATATCCAGGTGGTTTTATTATAAAGTTACAGTAAACTATTCACCTAGGGAAAGTAGAGATATATGCGTCTATACAGGTAATAGTCAGAAAAACTAATACCACACTTTAGAGAACACCAGTAGTGAGGGATGACTGAGTTAGGGAGTGGTCTTTATTCTAGGGGTTTTTTGGTTATAGAGGTTAAGATAAAACCTGTATTTACCGAGCCACCTTATAGGGAACACCAGTAGAGAGGGAGGTTGACTGTAGTAGGCCAGTGGTTTTTGTTATATGAGGTTAGTTGTAGTGTTAAACAATGAATAATTTATAATTGTATGAAGCTTTATGATGGTAAATTGATTAATAAAAGTGGGATGAATATATTGGCCAATCAGAATTTTCTTGTTTTGTTTTTGTTTCTTTAGTAATCATTCTAAATATGTTGTGTGTAGGGAGGGAGAGCAGGATGATCAGAAAATTTGTGCTTGCAAAAACAGTTGTTAAATGGACGTTCCTTCCAATGAAACTGATTTGTTATTTCACTGAGCTGCAAAAAAAAAAGGATAATTTTTAGCTTGCCTGCCAATGAGTTGTGGAGTGTGGAGGTTATTGGTTATCTGTTGTCATTTTCTCAGTTCAAGAACTTTTAGAGTCCAAAAGAAGGCCAGAAACCTGATATGGTTAGTAGCAAGCTGGGGTGAATGACTACCAAGTTTTGTTTATAAATTAATGAACCTTGAACTCTATTAAAGATGCCATGGGTCAGATAAAGCAAACATCTGTAGATGGCCTGTCAATACTTTAAATACATAGAATTGATATTGCATGCGAAGAAATAAGCTGTCAACAAATGACCTTGACTTTGACGTCATAATCAAGGTCATGGGTCAAATAGGCTAAACAATTTCTTGTCTATGTGCATGCGCCTAGCGACCTATAACATGCTTATGAATAAGGGACTTTGTATGTTTGTTAAAGATAAATGAGCCTTGGCCTCAATTAAAAGTAACTGGATAAAATAGGTTGAAAATCTTTAAAACAAGTTCTTGTGTCATGGCTGATTGAGACCTAGAAAAACTTGATAATTTGACCTGATGGACCAAGGTGGGATAAAATATTAGTTTGCACTCACAAATGACAATGAACATTGACTTATTCATACAGGGTAACAGCGGAGTTAATTCTTAAAAATGAATCTTAAGTGGTGGAAGATCATAATATTACGGGAGGTAGCATTATTGAAAGAAAATGGCTAGCATGTAATTGTCGCAAACTAATTACCTGAGACTTTATTCAACGGTCAAAGTGGTACGGTTATTATTTGACAATTGCTTGTTGATAATTGAGAGATTCATATGTACACAAATAGTTTTTGCAAACATAACGTAGGATTAGAGAAATAACCATTTTTTTAATGAATGATTGACGCTTCATTAAAGATACGGGAATCTTAGAAACGATGCTTTTAAGTTGGGCGACGACTACAAAAAGTAAAATGAGTATCCACGAGGACTTATGCCTCAATCACAAAGTTATCTCGACCAACAACACATTGATTCTCACTAAATTGCCACCACACAAAGTTTTCCAGTGAAAATTTAAAAAA